>ONZH01026558.1:0-23625 GCA_900303285.1 Rhinella marina | reverse complement strand
GAAGGTCAGTCAGTCTGAAAATATGGGAAAACTTTTAAAGTGTCCTCAAGTGCAGTTGCAAAAACCATCAAGCGCTACAAAGAAACTGGCTTACATGAGGACCGCCCCAGGAAAGGAAGACCAAGAGTCACCTCTGCTGCGGAGGATAAGTTCATCTGAGTCACCAGCCTCAGAAATCACAGGTTAACAGCAGCTCAGATTAGAGACCAGGTCAATGCCACACAGAGGTCTAGCAGCAGACACATCTGTACAACAACTGTTAAGAAGAGACTGTGTGCAGCAGGCCTTCATGGTTAAATAGCTGCTAGGAAACCACTGCTAAGAAAAGGTAACAAGCAGAAGAGACTTGTTTGGACTAAAGAACACAAGGAATGGACATTAGACCAGTGGAAATCTGTGCTTTGGTCTGATGAGTCTAAATTTGAGATCTTTGGTTCCAACCACCGTGTCTTTGTGCGACACAGAAAAGGTGAACGGATGGACTCTACATGCCTGGTTCCCACCATGAAGCATGGAGGAGGAGGTGTGATGGTGTGGGGGTGCTTTGCTGGTGACACTGTTGGGGATTTATTCAAAATTGAAGGCATACTGAACCAGCATGGCTACCACAGCATCTTGCAGCGGCATGCTATTCCATCCGGTTTGCGTTTAGTTGGACCATCATTTATTTATCAACAGGACAATGACCCCAAACACACCTCCAGGCTGTGTAAGGGCTAATTGACCAAGAAGGAGAGTGATGGGGTGCCTAGCCAGATGACCTGGCCTCCACAGTCACCAGACCTGAACCCAATCGAGATGGTTTGGGGTGAGCTGGACCGCAGAATGAAGGCAAAAGGGCCCACAAGTGCTAAGCATCTCTGGGAACTCCTTCAAGACTGTTGGAATACCATTTCAGGTGACTACCTCTTGAAGCTCATCAAGAGAATACCAAGAGTGTGCAAAGCAATAATCAAAGCAAAAGGTGGCTACTTTGAAGAACCTAGAATATAAGACATATTTTCAGTTGTTTCACACTTTTTTGTTAAGTATATAATTCCACATGTGTTAATTCATAGTTTTGATGCCTTCATTGTGAATCTACAATTTTCATAGTCATGAAAATACAGAAAACTCTTTGAATGAGAAGGTGTGTCCAAACTTTTGGTTTGTACTGTATATATATATATATATATATATATATATATATATATTATATAAAGCTGAGTGTATGTGTGTGTGTGTGTGTCCGCTAAAGGAATCCGCACCGCTGCAGCTACAGTCACAAAATTTGGCACACATGTACATTAGGTGTCCGGGAAGGTTTTAGAAAAGTTTTCAGCTCTCCAGGACGTACCGTTCCTGAGATATTCCCAAAAAATACATTAACCAATAGTAGCCTGGTCACATGAACCTTATCAGCCAATAGAAGCTCATAGGCACACACCAGGTTTCTCTGACAGCCTAGCCAGTTCACTGGTGTAGGTCTGCAGGCAGAGCACTGTGGATGACAATGGTAAAGGGGTATTCCGGTTAACATAACTATAACTTATGTTTTAGACTAACTCATCATCAATCATTACCTCATATAATGTAAATTTCACATATTTACCATCGGGTAGTAATAAAAGATGTTTTCTTCCACTGCTACCCACCTTCCTCCTAAATTACTATGGCATCGACCTGTAATTCCGGCCACCGTCAAAAGAAGGACTTAAAAGCACCACCCCCAGATCCCACTAAGTCACGCCCCTGACTCAGTCAGGCCACGCCCCTTCCATGCTGCATTTGACCGGGATTAAAAATATTGGTAAAAATCACCTTCTGTCAGCTGCAGGGGTGGGGGGAGGGTGACTTTCTCCCTGCAGCTCATTGCTCAGACTGCACAGTGCTGCTGCTAAGAGTGCTGCTGCTGTGTCCATCCAGGCCCTGTGCATGACAGAGGACAGGGAGTCTGAAAGCCAGACCGTCCAGCCTAAAACAAGACCTCTGGCCACCCTTTGGGCAGGCTGATGTTAGGGTGGCCAGATGTCCGGCTTTAGGCTGGACAGTCCAGTTTTCTGGCTACCTGTTCTCCGTCCGACGCAGTGCCTGGACAGACACAGGGATGTCCACCCTTTCAGTAGCTCACACTCAGACAGCTTCTCCTCCATGTCTTCACGGAGCCAGGGGGGGCGTGGATTCATGTTTAGTGATGTGTCACGTTTGGGGGAATGGCCGGTGAGGTCTGGCTTTCTGGGGTGAAGACAGTGGCCACTCTAGCTGCTGTGGAGGTCACAGTTAAAGGGGCGGGCTTCTGTAGAGGTCACTGTTAAAGGGGTGGGCTGCTGTAGAGGTCACTGTTGAAGGGGTGGGCTGCTGTAGAGGTCACTGTTTAAGGGGCGCGCAGCTGTATAGGTCACTGTTAAAGGGGCGGGCTGCTGTAGAGGTCACTGTTAAAGGGGCGGGCCACTGTAAAGGTCACTGTTAAAGGGGGGGCGCTGTAGAGGTCACTGTTAAAGGGGCTGGCCGCTGTAGAGGTCACTGTTAAAGGGGCAGGCACTGTAGAGGTCACTCTCGATATCTTTTAACGACACACACACACAAACAGTAAAAGAAGTAAATTAGCTAATTTAGAACACTTTCTCTATCCCTATCTCACGAACAGTCTTTCCCTCTTTTAAAACCACTACTGTGTGATCCGAGCCCGGGCCGTACGCATCTATATATATTCGTACGTCACCTGATGCAGGCAGCCAATCACTCCTAGATATGTAGAAAAGGTAGTGGGTCATGGCAGGAGGTCCCCTAGGCTTCTCTGCATGTTTATTGGCTAAGAAATAGGCGCTAAACATGCAGGGAGGAGTTTAAAAAAAACACGAATCTCGCACGTTATTTGGTCATTCTGCAGAGACCACCTTGAATATTGTGGTGAATGGGCTCAGATAATTTTGTACAAAATGTATTTGCCCAAGTTTGTACTGGAGGTGTGGCTACTCCATTTGGTCATGCACTCCTGACCAGCCCATTTGCCCCACAGGTGGTTTTTAATCAGTGCAACTATAAAGCCGAGTGATTCGGCATGCATGTTAGTGTCTGCACTCCTGAACTAGGGGAGGCCTTTGTAGTACCAGAAATGGCAAAAGGCAAGTGGACATTACATGCATGTGGAACAAAATACCCCCTGATTATATGGAAGCCAAGACTGGCACGTAACAGGTAGGACAAAGTGTTAGGTTCCCATTCTGCAGAGACCACCTTGACGATTGTGGTGAATGGGCTCAGATAATTTTGTACAAAATGTATTTGCCAAGAGTCTCTAATTTATTAAACAAGCATAGCATGAGCTTTGGAATACTCTATCACTGTGGCATTTTGTGCTTTATCTGGTAGCGGTGTGCGGCTGCAATTTATGTATTTTCCTTTAACTAATATTTACGATTACGCAAATATTTGTGCGGATAACGAATATTTACGAATGTATTCGCTCATCTCTAGTTAGTATATAAAAGAAGAATGCTTGGACTAGGAGAAAATGTCTGTGTGTGGGTAAGTAACTGGCTCAGTGATAGAAAACAGAGGGTGGTTAAAAATGGTACACACTCAGATTGGGTCACAGTCACTAGTGGGGTACCATAGGGGTCAGTTTTGAGCCCTATTCTCTTCTATATATTTATTAATGATCTTGTAGAAGGCTTGCACATTAAAATATCAATTTTTGCAGATGATGCTAAACTGTGTAAAGTAATTAACACAGAAGAGGATAGTACACTGCTACAGATGGATCTGGATAAACTGGAGGCTTGGGCAGAGAAGTGGCAGATGAGGTTTAACACTGACAAATGTAAGGTTATGCATATGGGAAGGAATAATGCAAGTCATCAGTACATACTAAATGGTAAAACACTGGGTAACACTGAGATGGAAAAGGACCTAGGAATTTTAGTGAACTGCAAACTAAGCTGTAGAAACCAATGTCAGACAGCTGATTCCAAGGCCAATAAGATAATGGGTTGCATCAAAAGGGGCATAGATGCCCGTGTTGAGAACATAGTCCTGCCACTTTACAAACCACTAGTCAGACCACACATGGAGTACTGTGAACAGTTTTGGGCTCCTGTGCACAAAGCAGACATAGATGAGCTGGAGAGGGTTCAGAGAAGGGGAACTAATGTAATAACTGGAATGGGTGGACTACAGTACCCTAAAAGATCATTAAAATTAGGGTTATTCACTTTAGAAAAAAAGACGACTGAGTTGAGATCTAATAACTATGTATCAATATATCAGAGGTCAGTACAGAGATCTCTCCCATCATCTATTTATCCCCAGGACTGTGATGAGGCGACATCCACTGCATCTGCAGGAAAGAAGGTTTGTACACAAACATAGAAGATGATTTTTTACTGTAAGAGCAGTGAGACTATGGAACTCTCTGCCTGAGGAGGTGGTGATGGTGAGTTCACTAACAGAGTTCAAGAGGGTCCTGGATGTATTTCTGGAGTATAAATGCGTCACAAGAGAAAACAGAACTGGATTGCACATCCCCATAATATGCTTTTGATCTATAAGTACTTCTAAGCAAAATTTAAACCGCTTCTCAGCGCAATTGTTAATGGACTACACCCTGCACTGCATGCTATACAAGAGGCATTGGTGTGCGTTCTGATCAAAAGGCAATAAGCCCACTCACTGCATCAAGGTTGCCTCTAGGAGTGGGACCTACTCTAAACTTTGGCACAGTACTGCGCAGCGGCAGCGTGGCACTGCCCCAGCAAGCGGCGGGACCCAGGGGTCAAACAGCACCTTGCTATCAGACAAAGCCACCCATGGCACTGGGTCCCGCCAACTCTGTTTTTGTGGCTCTGAACTAGTGAGTTGAGAAGCGGTTTAAATTTTGCTGAGAAGCACTTATAGATCAAAAGCATATTATGGGGATGTGCGATCCAGTTCTGTTTTCTTCTGTGACGCAGTTACATATTAATCTTTCTTCCTCATTTCTGCTATCAGCACTCCTCCCATTCGGTTCAGGTGTTTTTAATTAATAAATAGGAGTCTGCATATAAGAGCTAATGGACCTGCCAGCTTTCAGTTGGAGTTCCTGGGGCATGGGACATGTTGTTTTAGACAACTGTTCAGATGGTGCAGTACTGCGTGGTGGCATTTGTTTTTGTGGCTCTGAACTAGTGAGTTGGCGGGACCCAGTGCATGGGTGGCTTTGTCAGATAGCAAGGTGCTGTTTGACCCCTTAGTCCCGCCGCTTGCTGGGGCAGTGCCACGCTGCCGCTGCGCAGTACTGTGCCAAAGTTTAGAGGTCCCACTCCTGGATGCAACCTTGACGCGGTGAGTGGGCTTATTGCCTTTTGATCAGAACACACACCAATGCCTCTTGTATAGCATGCAGTGCAGCGGGTAATGCATTAAAAATTGCGCTGAGAAGCAGTTTAAACTTTGCTGAGAAGCACTTATAGATCAAAAGCATATTATGGGGATGTGTGATCCAGTTCTGTTTTCTCCTGTGACAAAGTATTTCTGGAGTGTAATAATATTACAGGCTATAGCTACCAGAGATGGGACGTTGATCCAGGGAGTAATTCTGATTGCCTAATTGGAGTCAGGAAGGAATTTTTTTTCCCCCTAAGGCCCCTTTCACACGAGCGAGATTTCCGCGTGGGTGCGATGCGTGACGTGAACGCATAGCACTCGCACTGAACCCTGACCTATTCATTTCAATGGGTCTGTATACATGAGCGTTTTTTTTCACGCATCACTTCTGCGTTGAAAACTGCATGAAAAACGCAGCATGTTCTATATTCTGCGTTTTTCATGCAGCCCTGGCCCCATAGAAGTGAATGGGGCTTCAGTAAAAAACGCATTGCATCCTGAAGCAAGTGCGGATGCAATGCGTTTTTCACTGATGGTTGCTAAGAGATGTTGTTTGTAAACCTTAAGTTTATCACGCGCGTGAAAAACGCATCAAAATGCATTGCACCCATACGGAAAAAACTGAACAACTGAACGCAATGGCAGACAAAACTGACTGAACTTGCTTGCAAAATGGTGCGAGTTTTCCCGAACGCACCCTGAACGCATTCGGACCCAATCCGTCACGCTCGTGTGAAAGGGGCCTTAAGTGGGGAAAATTGGCTTCTACCTCACAGGGTTTTTTTTGCCTTCCTCTGGATCAACTTACAGAATAACAGGCCTAACTGGATGGACAGATGTCTTTTTTTGGCCTTATAAACTATGTTACTATGTTACTATGATTAAAATTAATTGAAAAGTCATTCCATGCCATGAAAATTAACTTCATCACAAAAACTTAATTTTCATTGCATTTCAGCCCTGTCACCAAATGACCTGCTAACATCATTTCATTGATAATCTTGTATGCTCAGGAAAAAGTAGTAACAAGGAAAGGGAAGCTGATATCACTCTGTCATGCTTATTGAATTAGAAGGGCAGAGTGGTTGCTTTAAAAGGAGGGTGCTTGAAATCATTGACTTCTCCTGTTAACCATGGTTACCTTCAAGGAAACAGATATTCACAGGCAAGAAGATTGCTACTTGTAATATTGCACCTAAGACAACCATGTATCAGATTATCAAGAACTTTGTGGATAGGGGTTCAGTTCCCTGTGAAGAAGAATTCAGGGCACCCAAGTAAGTCCAGCAAGTGCCATGTCTCCTAAACAGGATTCATCCCCAGTGCAGAGCTTGATCAGGAATGGCAACAGCCATGTGTGAGTGCATGTGCACGTACAGTGAGATGAAGGCTTTTGAAAGAGAAGAAAAGGTGAGCGCTACCTTGAGTCATGTGTCATACCAACAGTAAGGGCTCTTTCACATGAGCGGATGCCGTCAGAGGAATCCGCTGCGTGTAAGAGAGCCAAGCCCTGTGCAGGACAGCAGAGACATGGAGCATTAACGTGATTGATAATGCTCTGTGCCTCTCTGTGATCTTTTTACTACAAAATCACAGTGACAACTTTATATGGCATTTGCTTGTGTGAAAGTGCCCTAAAGCACCCGAGACCAATTCTGCATGTCTTGTTGGCTTGGTATAGAAAAAATTGAACTTTTGGGTCCAAGACCAGGAAGCTCTACAAATCTCAATCCCATTGAGAAGCTGTGGTCAATCTATAAAAAGCAAGTGGACAAACAAAAACACAGAAATTTTGATAAACTCCACGCAATGTTTAGGCAAGAATGGGTTGCCAAAGGATTTGGCCCAGAAGTTGATATTCAGCATGGCAGAGTGATTTGCAGAAGTCTTTGAAATAAATGGGTCAACACAGATTTAGAGATGAGGCAATTAGAGATGAGTGAAGTTGTGAAAACTTTGATTTGGCTGCTTCACTGAATTTCACAAAGAAATATGCCATTTCAGGGAAAATTGAGTCGTTACCACGAAGCAGAAGAAAATTCGGCTTCACGATGATTCAAATTTTCCCTGAAATTCCGATTGATGTCCACTTCAGATATTAGGATTTGCTCAACACTACTGGTAATATTGAGTTTTTAAATAAATAAGATGTACTTATCAATAAAAGTTGTAAAACGTATAAAATGGTTATAAATGTACTTCAGAATACTATAGAAACATCTGACAAGATCTAAAAGCGCCGAAGCCGTAAACTTTGTGAAACCAAAATTAATCTCAGTTTCAAAACTTTTGGCCACAACTATATACTCAGCAGCTCCGTCCCAATGTCATGATCTTCTTTTATATGAGCAGCCGAATTCTTACTATTATTCAAGCCAGCCAATATAATTTGGAACACTAGAAGCAGTTGATATATCACTGAACACATTAGGTGGATGTTCTGAGCTGGAATCAAAAGTAAATAAGGGGCACCATAACAGGTATGTAACTGCATTATCTAGATCTGTGATTTCAGGGCAGGCATTGGGGAAGGGGGGTGGGGGGCTAACTGGACAGGTGCCCAGGGACCTCCTTCCCCTCCCCTTCCAGTGGACTTCCTCCAAATTTTACAGAATACAGTGCTAAAGGGTTCCTGGGTTGGGAGCAAAGATGAACCGAAAGCAGTCTGCACCAACAAATAGTGGGCAGCAATTAACTGCTTCCCCTCTGCTAGCAGCTATCAGCATGTGGTGCTAGTTCAACTTACAAAAAAAAAATAAAAAAATCCCTGTGCTCCCATAATGCACCCCCGCCCCACACACACGTATGTACTACTGTTGAGTGAATCAAAGTTGACCAAGTGGAATTTCCTTGCAATGTGTGGTAACGAATCAGATTTTCTCTAAATTGGTTGCTGTACTTGTTACAAAGAGGAACTAAGAAGCCCAGAAATGAGAGATCACCCATAATGCTGTGAAGCCAACCAATCAGCAGATAGCTAGGCCCCGTGATGTCACAGCTCTATAAAAAGCCTCATCATGTCCGGTCTTCGCCATTTTCCAGTGAACTTAGTGCACGGAGAGACGTTGGAGGCACTAGGGACAGTGTTTAGGAAACACTTTATTTACAAAATGTTTCAGGGACAGCTTAGAGATAGAATAGGGATATAATAGGGAGGCATTATCCACACTATAGGAAAGAGAGCAGGGGCCAAATGAGCAATGTAAAGCTTGGCTAATAGAGAAGCTTTTCTATTACACCTTGCTGCACAAATTGGGGATAAAAAGTGGTCTGATACTACTGATTTTAGGTTGCTCACATACATAAGCAATTCCATTAATCCTTGAATCTGTTATTGGGGTGAAATTATGGTCTGTTACTATAGACTTTAGGATGTTCACATTCTTTTATACATAATTCAATTAATCCTTAATTGTATAATTGGGGTGAAATTGCCGCTTGAGTAGATACTACATATTTTAGGCTGTTCACATTCCTTTATACATAACTAGCAGAAAGACCCGGCTTCGCCTGGGTATATTTCATCTATTTCATTTAATGTTTCTGTGTTTCGTTGCAGAGAGAAAGTCATCCTCCCTCCCATCCCTGCAGCTGACAGAAATTGATTTTTACCCTCATTTTTTCAATCCCCATTGGCTGCGGAGTGGGAGGGGGCGTGGTTTAATGGGACACGGGGGCGGGGTTTAAGTCCTTCTTTTCAGGGTGGCCTGAATTATAGGTTAATGCCATGGTAATTTGAGGAAACACAATGGGTAGCAGTGGAAGAAAACATTGCTTTGCACGGGTAGATTTAATCTATTTTATTTAATGTTTCTGTGTGTCATTGCAGAGAGAAAGTCATCCTCCCTTTCATCCCTGAAGCTGACAGATGTTGATTTTTACCTTCAATTGTTCAATCTCCATTGGCTGCGGAGTGGGAGGGGTCGTGGCCTGACCGAGTCGGGGGCGTGACGTAGCAAGACCTGGGGCGGGGTTTTAAGTCCTTCTTTTGATGGTGGCCAGAATTACAGGTCGATGCCATGGTAATTTATGAGGACACGCCATGGGTAACAGTGGAAGAAAACATTGCTTTGCACGGAAATATTTAATCTATTTCATTTAATGTTTCTGTATGTTGTTGCAGAAAGAAATCCAACCTCCCTCCCACCCCTGCAGCTGACAGAAGTTGATTTTTACCTTCATTTTTTTAATCCCCGTTGGCTGCGGAGTGGAAGGGGGCATGGCCTGACAGAGTCAGGGCGTGGTTTCGCCAGATCTGAGGCAGGGTTTTAAGTCCTTCTTTTGAGGATGGCATGAATTACAGGTCGATGACATGGTAATTTATGAGGACCCGCAATGGATAGCAGTGGAAAAAAACATCTTTTATTAGTACTGAACGGTCGTAGTCTAAAATTAGTCTATTTCATCTACACTTTTTGTGTGTCGTTGCAGAGAGAAATTCACCCTCCCACCCCTGCAGCTGATTTTTTTCAATCCCCGTTGCCTGCGGAATGGGAGGGGGCGTGGCCTGACAGTGTTGGGGGCATGTCTTAGCAAGATGCTTCGAACAGTTGTAGTCTGAAATTAGTCTATTTCATCTAAAATTTTGTGTGTCGTTGCAGAGAGAAATTCACCCTCCCACCCCTGCAGCAAATAGAAGTTTATTTTTCCCTTCATTTTTCCAATCCCCGTTGGCTGCGGAGTGGGACAGGGCATGACCTGACAGAGTTGGGGGCGTGGCTTAGCAAAGCGCTTCACATAGGTGATTTAATCTATTTCATTTAATGTTTCTGTGTGTCGTTGCAGAATGGCTGCGGAGTGAGAGGGGGCGTGGCCTGGCATAGTTGGGGGCGTGGCTTAGCAAGACGCTTCGAACAGTTGTAGTCTATAATTAGTCTATTTTATCTAAAAATTTTGTGTGTCGTTGCAGAGAGAAATTCACCCTCCCACCTCTGCAGCAAACAGAAGTTTATTTTTACCTTCATTTTTTCAATCCCCATTGGCTGCGGAGTGGGAGGGGGCGTGACCTGACAGAGTCGGGGGTGGATTAGGCAAGACGCTTCGCATGGGTGGATTTATTCTATTTTATTTAATGTTTCTGTATGTTGTTGCAGAAAGAAATCCAACCTCCCACCCATCCCTGCAGCTGACAGAAGTTTATTTTTACCTTCATTTTTTCAATCCCCATTGGCTGCGGAGTGGGAGGGGGCGTGACCTGACAGAGTCGGGGGTGGATTAGCAAGACGCTTCGCATGGGTGGATTTATTCTATTTTATTTAATGTTTCTGTATGTTGTTGCAGAAAGAAATCCAACCTCCCACCCATCCCTGCAGCTGACAGAAGTTGATTTTTACCTTTATTTTTTTCAATCTCTGTTGGCTGCGGATTGAAAGGGGTGTGTCCTGACGGAGTCGGGGGTGTGGCTTAGTGAGACCTGGGGCGGGGGTTTTAAGTACTTCTTTTAGGGTGGCCTGAATTAAAGGTCAATACCATGCTTATTTATGAGCCCACGCAATGGGCAGCAGTGGAGGAAAGCATCTTTTATTACTACTGAACTGTAGTAATAAAAAAAAACATAAGTTATATTTATGGTAACCGGAATACCTTTAACAGTGTCAGTGAATAGAAATGGATGAGATCCTCAGCTGCTGATAATTACCTGGTTGTTATGGAAACCTGCCCTCCCCGTGTGTGCCTTTGCAGAGAATGGCAGTTGGAGTTTAAAACCAAAGTTCCCAGTTGTAATGTTGGCTAATGGAGATCATATTTTGGGAATATCTCAGGAACGGTATGTCCTAGAGAGATGAGACCTGGTCTAAAACCTTCCTGGACACCTGATGTACCTGTGTGCCGAATTTGGTGAAAATCGGTCCAGCAGTTTGGTCGCGCATAGAGAACAGACAGACAGACAGACAGAAACTCATTTTTATAATATTAAGAGATTTAATCCGTTAATCCTTAATTGTTTAATTGGGGTGAAATTCCGGCCTGATACTAAAGATTTTGGGGTGTACATGTTCTCTTATACATAGATAAATCCATTCGTCCTTGATTCTGTGGTAAAAATGTGGCCTGACACTACTGCTATTTTACAGTTTCAGTTAGTGTTACAGTACAGTATGTGCTACAGACAGGTGCCAGGGACTTCTAAGGGAATGGGCAGTGGAAAAATTGTTTCCAGAGCTGGCAGAAGTAGCAGCAAAAGAAGGGGGTGGTAGTAGCAGTCGCAGCAATAGGCCAGAGCTACCAGTGTCATCTAGTGGTCATGATTTGACCAGCAACCTAGTTGTCCTTGAATGGTTGACTTGGCCTTCAACATAATTTCAACTAAAATCAGACACCCCCAGCCAGGAGTCAGTGGGTTCCTCTGGGAATGGCTCAGGAAAAAGCCTGTCCTGAACCTACCTCTTTCATTTTTGTTCCTACTTCTCGAGAAGTATTGTATGTCATCGGCTCAACTCCACTTTTCATCAAGGACAAGCTTATTGAGGCCAGTCAGCAGCTATTGCCCAGCCAAGATGTGGAGGAGAGATTCACTGCTTCTTCCTGTAAGCGGGCAAGTAGAGACGAAGGAAGCAGGTGTTTTGAGCGGTCAGGCACGTGGCCCTGAGATTGGTGAAGGTGACATTAGTGATGTGCAGACAGTAGTGGATGATGATGATGGGTGAAAAGGGGGCTTAATCATCATCAGGGGATTAGGGTGGCAGATTGCATGTGAGGCAGCAGCTGAGCCAGCAGGGCGGAAGTAGTGTGAGGTCTGGAGCAAAACGTGCCTTTGGTAGACCTTCTGCTACCTACCAGTCCGGAAAAAAATACTCACCAGTGTGGGAATTTTTCATCAAGTTGCCAGAGGATGTCAGCGTTGCCATTTATAGAATCTGTGGGCAAAAGGTGAAGCATGGCCAGGATGCCAATGTTGGCACCAAGACCCTTCATCAACACATGCAGCATCACCATAAAGTGGCTGGGAAAACCGTGGTGCTAATGTAATTGTAGAGCCTGAGGCAGCAACTGTTGCATCTCCCAGTGGCCCACACCCCTTCTCCAGCAGTCAAGGCTCCAACACCTTAGCAGAAGACAACATTATGCGTGCACTCATCCAACAGCGCAGAAGCTGAACACGCTCCTGGCCAAGTTGCTGGTACTACAGTCCCTCCCTTTCCTCTTCACCTTTCAGAGAACTGATGACTTGTGCCAAGCCAATGTGGAGATTCCCAAGCCATCATTACTTCTCCACAAAGGCTGCACACATATGTTGAGTAGAAGGTGGGCCAGACCTTGAGCCTGTCGGTGTCTGCGGCAGCACAATTCTCAAGCTGTGAGTCTTGTGCCAATGTCCTCCTCAGCCTCCACTGCAGGCACAATTTGGAGTCCTCCTCCAGCATACCTCCTATGCAGACCATGGTGTCACAATGTCCTGAACCTGGTTTGCCAAAGAAAAAGGAGTCACACTGGAGAGCAACTGCTCTGTGTCCTTCAAGAGGAAATCAAATCCTGGCTCTCTCATCACTAACTGAAGATCGGAACCATGGTCACTGATAATAGGAAGAACATTGTGTCGGAGCTGGGTCAAGTAGTGTTCACAAAGTGCCCTGCATGACGCACATCTTTAATCTGGTTGTAAAGCAGTTCCTGCAAGACATCTTGAAAATGGCCAGGAAACTGTGCATTCACTTCAGCCATTCTTATACCACAAAACATGCCCTCCATGAGCAGCAAAGGCAGAATAGCATTCCCCAACATTGCCTTATATGCGACGTTTCCACCCGTTGAAACTCTACAATCCACATGTTGGACCGACTGTATGAGCAAAGGAATGCCATGAATGATTTGTTGATGATGCAGGAGGACAGGAGTATTCACCTGTGTAACGTTGACGTTAGTCAGTGGAAGCTCATGAGTGACACCTGCCATTTGCTCACGTCCTTTAAAGAGGCCACTTTGTCAGTCACCAGGATTATGGGATGTACAACGATGCTAATAAATCTGGCTGGCCATGGGACAGGAGACGTGGTGCCTACATCTCATGGTCACCTGAGCCCTGTTAGGGCTGAACTCTCAGAGGAGGACATTCATGTGCAAGCAATGTATACAGAAATGGGTGGATTATCTACACACATGAAAGGAGAAGAACAGGAGGAGCTGGAGGGCAGATAACCCTGACACACCATGGCAGTATGCAGTGTAGATGGAGGCAGGGAGTCCCTCTGAGTCCCTTGTGCAAATGGCCAGATGCATGCCGAATTGCTTGCGTAGTGACAGCCGTATTATCACCATTCAGCATAGGGATGACTACTGGATCTCCACCCTGTTAAACCCTCACTACCACTCCACGTGCTGAGAGAGAATAAACTGAACTACTATTGAGATATCCTATGTAGTCATATATAATCAAGGATTGAGTATCTGATTACGTGTGTTGCTGGATTGCAGCAGGATCCCTTATTGGAGTAGCCCTAGTCCTCCTCTTTAAAACAAAATAAAATAATGCTGGATCAACGCAAATTTATAGGTAGAGAAACACTCTTAATAAATGTGCAAATTAGTGATGTTTAGTGTTGAGCGAGCATGCTCAGCCGAACTCGCTGTTCGGCCGAGCATGCCTACGCTGGGGTCCGCTCGGTGTTCAGCCGAACACCGAGTGTACTGGAGCGCAATGCTCGAGTCTCTTCGTCGCACTGTAATGTTCATTTGTACGCTAATGCGTATGAATTTGTATGCTAATGAATACGAATTTGTACGCTAATGTGTACTCATTTGTACGCTAATGCGTACGCATTTCGTACGCTACTGCATATGCATTTGTGGGCTAATGCATACAAAAACAGTTAATTAGCATACTTTTACGAGTGAAAGGAGTAAAAGAGGAGAAGTCGCGATTCTGACCTTTTTCTATTAACCAGACACCCTCCCCTCTTCGGAGCGGGGGGTGCCTGGTTTAGTCCCATTGAATAACATTATGCTCGGTTGCTCGGCCGAGCACTCGAGCAAGCCCTAGTGCTTGGCCAGAGCACCCGAGCATATGAGCACAGAGGTGCTCGCTCAACACTAGTGATGTTTCCTCTTGTATCTAAGTAATCTGCGTAAAGTCTCCAACCCAGGATAAATGGTGTGCTCTAGAGGAAGGTCAAAAGGAACTCCTTTGAAACGTGGCACGCCTCTGATGAAGCCAAGCGAAACCCGGGTCGGGTAGTGTGTTCTATGTGAAAAATCAAGACATCAAGTCTGCAAGTGCAATAAAGTGTTTGGATTTATAATTTATACAGTGAGCATTATGTGTATATCCTTTTTTGAGGTACCGATTTTGGAATAAAGAACGGCTGCGGTACAGGATATGAGGGCGTGGTATCAAAGCACACCATACTGATATTTGAGCAATGAACGGTCCGTGGGCTGGGAGACTTCACGCAGGTTAGGCCAAGTTCACACTTCAGGTATTTGATCAGTTATATTCATCAATTATTGTGAGCAAAAACCTGGTGCGGGTCAAAAACACAGAATAGATGAAGATCTTTCCATTTAACCTGATCTCTGAGTAGGCTTCACTACTGGTTTTGGCTCACAATAACTGATGGAAATAACTGATCAAATAACTGAAGTGTGAACTTGACCTTATTGGTATACAAGAGGAAACATCACTAATCTTCACATTTATTAAGATTGTTTTTCTACCAATAAATTTGAGCGGATCCAGCATTATTTTATTTTATCCTATGAAGTCAGTTGGCCACCATCGCACATCCCCAAGTTCTGACTGAGGGGGATCCATGCTCTGCACTCACGCTCCACTGCCATGACTGCTAAAGGGGGTTTGTACCGAACATCAAGGGTTTGGGCACTAGAAACCGAACACAGAAGTGACTCAGCCTGTATAAATGCTGGATCACATATGGCGCCATTCTGCTCTAACTAGTATGGGGTCAGGATGCAGCTGGAGTGAAGGACAGTGTTAGGCTGTTAATCTGTCTGTTAATTCTGTGGCTGATTTATTGCCATTTTTGGGGTGCAATACACCTCCTTTGCACCCGTGACATAGAAATACAATAGTTAATATGTTTGCCAATACTGTGGGTGACCTATAGCCATTTTTCGGGGTGAGATACACCTCCTTTGCATTTGTGCTAGAGCACGTGTGAGGAGTGGGTAGAAGATGATGTGGAGGAAGATGAGATCTTAGACCTCACATGGAATCAAGGTCATCCGAGTGACGTGCAGTTCAGAGGAAGAGGAGGTGGTCACGGGGGCCAGCCGCACAGCAAAAGAGGGAGCAGGGTGCAAAAGCACAGCAGCTGGCACCTAGCCAGTATGCCTGCTATTCCCCACCACGCCAAGGGGCAGAGCAAACCAAAGCCAGCTCAAAGGAGTTGCCTGTCATGGCAGTTCTTCAGGCAATGTGCTGACAACAAGACACGGGTGGTTTGCACACTGTTCAGTCAGAGCCTGACGTGAGGAATAAATGTTATAAACCTGAGCACCAACTGCATGACCAGGCATCTAAATGCAAAGCACGAGCTGCAGTGGAATAGACACCTGAAAAACCACAAAAGATCTGAGGCTCCTCCTGCTCCCTCTTCTGCTGTTGTCTCGGCCACATCCTCCACCTCTGGGGCAACATGGCCACCAGGCTCCTCGCAAAGAGAGGATGTGACAGCACTAGAGATGAGCAAATTTTTCAGAAATTCGATTCAGTTGGTTCGCCGAATTTTCCGAAATGATTCAATTTGATCTGAATTAATTTGTGGTGAATCGTGCTAAAAAACAGCTATTTCCTGGCTGCAGAGAGCCTGTATAGTGGTGTAGAACACTGTGCCTTGCAGTAACACGCATAGGGAGTCTGCTGTGGTAGGGAAACAATTGTCATGCTCTGGTGTGGAGGGAATAGCCACACCGAGCGTACGAGGGAAGGGGACAGACCAAAACCAGGGAAACGGTCACCTCCTGCAGGAAACCCTGAAACTAGGCCCTGACTGACTACCAGTATGAACAAGCCTGGGTTGTAGGAGAGTTCATACACAGGAACCTAATAATAAATTCACCCTAAAGAACCCTGCAGCTAGTGACACAAGAAAGAGTAAACCCGTTCCTCCAAGAGTACGGACGAACAGGAGACTCCAGAAGGAAAACCACAAAAGGGAAAAATTCACTTATCTTAAAGCAGATATCGCAGCAACCAGATCTCAGCCGAGATCCACACCACATACTACTAAGTAGGCAGAAAGTATAAATCGCAAGGGATACTGGGAGGGGAAGGGGTAAATAGGAGAAAGATAATTACCACAGCGGCAACATCTGAGGGGAAGGGGTGTGGTAAAAAGCAACCAAACCAAGGGAAAAGCATGTCAAATTATGTCACTTTTGAAAGCCGCGCAGAACGTCTGATACCAGACGCAAGCCCACTCATGACATTACCCCCCCTTTTACGGGTGACCTCCGGGCACCCAGGACCAACTTTATCAGGATGACACCTGTGAAAGGCTTTCACCAAACGACTGGCATTCACGTCAGATGCCGGTACCCATGACCTCTCCTCAGGACCATAACCCTTCCAATGAACAAGATATTGAAGAGTCCCACGGAGAACTCGAGAATCAATGATTTTGACAATCTGGAATTCCAAATTACCATCCACCAAGACAGGCGCGTGTGGCAAGGGAGTTGGCTCCAGAGGTTCAACATATCTCTTTAACAAAAATCTGTGAAACACATTATGGATTTTCAGGGCCTGAGGAAGTTCAAGACCAAATGCTACAGGATTAATAATGGCCGTGATCTTATATGGGCCAATAAATCTTGGACCCAACTTCCAAGAAGGAACTTTCAACTTAATGTTCCTAGTAGAGGGTAGTGGTGCGTGTGTGCGTCATGACGTAGGACGTCAGAGGGCGCGCTCTCCCCCACCTCCACCTGCCATCCAAGGCACCCTCCTCCACGCGCTGGGCTATCCACCCGGCACTAAGTCTCCCATCCCCTCCCCTGCTGCTGATGCCTGCAGGAAATCTGCCAGCAAACTGAACAGAGAACGGGAGAGCTTGTGTTGTGCTGAGCACTGCGGGACAAGTCCGCAAGAATTCTTAGCTGGGAGAACAGAGATCAAGAGCCTTCTTATCTGCGAGTCTGCCTTGTTGTTACAACACCATAAAAGCCGGGAGGATCTTTATTTAAAGCTGATACAAAGGTCGGACAAAGTTTGCTGCTACTCATAAAGTTCTCCGGAGTCAAAGCCAGCTCTTGGAGATTTAGTGGCGTCTGCAATCAAGGCATACAGCTGCCTACAGATAAGTTACTCATATTTTTCCTTCTCTCCTTTTTTTCAATACTAAAGTAAATTTTTGTGAATAAGTCACCTCCTGCAAGAGCACAGGAGTTTTCATTTCTAGAGTGGTTTATCTGATTTAAAAATCACCTGTTTAAGTGTGGCTGTGGCAGCTTTTTATTGGAAGGAATCTGTGTCGCATTACCAATGCCTCCAAAACAGCAACAGCAGCGGAGGTCAATTGGCCCCCTGTCACCAAAATTGGGTAAAACTGACACAGTTAATAAAGTGGATAAATTCTTTAAATCACCAGTTACCAAAACCCGGCTGGCTAATAAAAATGTAAAATGCAAGATGATGGCCTATCTGATGGTTTAACAACGATAAATGTGGGCCCCCATATCGTCGTCGAGGAAAATCCAATTTTATCTCAAATTCTGCTAACAGTCCAGCAGACAAATAAATCCGTGCAGGACCTTGCTCAGCAGATGGGGGAGGCCCGATCAGATATAACTAGGATGCGGGAGGACATTAAGAAAATGAAAGATAAAATTTCCAACATGGGCTCCCAAGTAAGGGCGGTAGAAACTGAAGTAAAAACACTCAACTTGGATATGTCTGAGATAAAAAAGGAAAATCAATGGCTAAGAGACAAGATAACAGACCTTGAAGACAGGTCAAGACGGCAAATGTCCGAATTATTGGTATCCCAGAGGGGGAGGAATCTTGGGACGTTATATCTTTTATTAAGCATTGGTTAATAGAGACTCTGGGTAGGGAGGGCCTGTCTGCTCAATTTCAGGTGGAACGAGCACACAGAGTTCCGAATAAAAAACTCCCGTCAGGCAGCCCTCCCAGGCCGATTTTGATCAAGCTTTTTTTCTGAAGAGACAGAGATACCTTATTGAAATTAGCAAGGACAAAAGGAGAAATCACGTATAACGGCTCACTAATTTTTTTATTCCCGGATTATTCAAGGGCCACACAATTGAAGAGAGCCAGCTTTAAGGAAGTTAAGAAACGTCTTAAAATAGCCAATGTACAGTTCTCATTAATATACCCCGTAAAACTCAGGGTGGTCTTCAAGGATCGAACTTTTTTTTTTTCAGATGCAGCTGAAGCCTCAGGGTGGCTGGAGAGGGAGGGGTTTTGATTTAAACAGCTGAAAGGCTACATCATATGACAGGGGATAAAAATGTGAAAATGTAATGCTAAAATGTAGGAGGGTGTAGGAAGGTGGGGCGGGGGGTGGGGTTGAGCCACGCTGAGGGTAGAAGTCTACATATCAGGAAGATAGGCAAAATGGGGGGTTGAGGGAGGAAGGTGGGGAGAGATCTTGGCAGGTTGGGATAAAGAAATAAGGCAACTAATTCCTTTGAGCTATTTATTCCCTCTATAAAGGGGTGATAAATGCTGACTAAAATTCTAACATGGAATGTTAGAGGTCTTAATGACCGAACGAAAAGATGTATGGTTCAAGACCTAATAAAGAGGCATCTCCCTGGAATCATATGCTTGATGGAAACGCACTTGGTGGCAGAATCTAGCCATACTTTTGCCCCCCACTGGGTAGGTTTGACATTTCACTCTTTTGGAGCGTATACTCCAGGGGGGTGTCTGTATTTATCCATTCGTCCATTGATTTCAGGGTAGAAAAGACAGAAAATGATAGGGAGGGTCGGTATATATTCCTGCGGGGAATTTTAAATAGTTTTGCTTGCATCCTTGCTTTTATTTATATCCCCCCACCCTTTTCCTACTATGTGTTAAACCGACTGATAGGGTTCATGAGCGATGGAGATGAATGTCCAGTCTTGATAACTGGAGACTTTAATATGGTGATAGACCACGATTTGGATAGATTGAACAATAAAGAAAGAAGAAGTGGCCCAACAGGCTTAGCAAGGTTTTTAGCAGAATGGGGATTGCTGGATGTCTGGAGAACAAAATACTCAAAAAAGGCAGCTTTTTCTTGCGCTAGCAGGACATATAAATCCCTCTCCAGAATAGATTTGGGAATAGCTAGCCCCACCTTCATGAACCATATTACTAAGATGCGATACGAACCTATTACTATATCAGATCATGCCCCAATGCTGATTATAGCTGAATTTAATTCCTCTTGTCAGATAAATACTAGACCGGCATTCAGATTAAGGCTTCATTCACACGACCGTATTTTGTTTCCGTGTCCGTTCCGTTTTTTTTGCGGACCGTATGTGGAACCATTCATTTCAATGGGTCCGCAAAAAAAACGGAAGGTACTCCGTTTGCATTCCGTTTCCGTATGTCCGCTTTTCCGTTCCGCAAAAAAGATAGAACATGTCCTATTCTTGTCCGTTGTGCTGACAAGGATAGGCATTGTTACAATGGATCCGCAAAAAAAAACGGACACGGATGCCATACGGAACGTCATCCGTTTTTTTTGCGGATCCGCAATTTGCGGACCGCAAAACACATACGGTCGTGTGAATGAAGCCTAAAACCGCACTGGATGACTGATGATGATGATCTTGAACAATGGAGCTGAAATGTCAGAAAGGATCTCCGAGTTCTGGCATTTAAACCAGGGCTCGGCAGATCTTTATGTAATATGGGATACCATGAAGGCATTCCTCAGGGGGATCTATATTAAAGATATACAGGGGAAAAAAAAGAGTTTTGCAAATCAGGAAAGACAGTTGAGACAGGATCTTGCTATTAAACAGTCTATTTACTCAGAAACTCCATCCGAGTCAAACCATGCAGAGCTGGTTCTTTCCCAGTTAGCATATGAGACTTATATTAAAGAAACGGCCCAACATAAAATATTCTTCGCAGGCCAAAACTACTTTCTGGAGAGAGGGAAGCCAGGGAAAGTATTGGCAGCCACGACTAGCAAAAAGAAACAGCGAACAATTGTTGATGGAATAAATGACTCACGAGGAAGTATTATTAAAGATCATAATGGCATCTTAAATCAGTTTAGGCTTTACTATACAGAGTTATACGCTACCAGTGCGGAGTATGAAGAGGAAGATTTAGATACATTTTTGGAGGATATAAAACTTATAAAGCTACCCAAACTAGATAGCGAGGCATTAGAGGCTCCACTCTCAGTGCAGGAGATTCAGGAAGCCCTATTCTCATTTAAGAGGGATACAGCGCCAGGGCCAGATGGGTTTCCATTTAGCTTTTATAAAACTCATAGTGAAGTGCTTCTCCCTTTATTATTAGATATATTTAATGAAGCAAAAAAAAGGGGTACAGTTACAAAATCTATGACAGAGACCCTTATAGTTGTAATATTAAAAAAAAGATAAAGATCCCACTGACCCTGGGTCTTATAGACCTATATCACTCTTAAACACAGAAGTGAAAATCCTCTCAAAAGTATTGACAAACAGGCTAAAGAAGGTAATAGTAAGTCTAATCCATCCAGACCAAAATGGGTTTATCCCAGGCAGAGGGACCCATTTTAACATTCATCGTTTATTTTCTGATATACAGTTGGGTGAAAAGAGGAATCGGGCAATATTGTCCTTAGATGCCACAAAGGCATTTGATAGAGTTGAATGGGTTTTTTTAAGGAGGGTAATGAAACAATTTGGGATAGGCAAAAATTTTATAAAATGGGTGGGAGCGATGTATTCTTCTCCCGCAGCCAGAGTGACTGTTAATAGGGGTAGCACTGACCCATTTCGACTTTCCAGAGGAACGAGACATGGATGTCCTCTCTCCCTGCTACTATTCGCCATCTTCTTAGAACCATTAGCGAATATGATAAGATCAGCAAAAGGAGTGTGTGGCTTTGGTAGTAGCGGGGAGAGAGAGAAAATTTCCCTGTTCGCGGACGATATTTTGCTCTGTATACAGGATCCAGAAACTATAGTTTCAACTATTATACAGTTAAGTAATAGATTTGGTTTCTTCTCCGGCCTTCAGATTAACTGGGAAAAGACTATCCTCTTACCTTTAGATCATGAAGTGAATATTCCTAATATAAAAGTCTTACCCCGGGATGGAAATTTTAAAGATATCCTCAAACCCAAAAGACTTTGTCGAATTAAATGTGAAGCCTCTAATTTGTAAGCTAAGAGAAAGAGTAAAAAATTGGATAAGAATGCCATTTTCACGCTCAGACAGAGTGAGTTTAATCAAAATGATCATTCTTCCACAAGTCATTTATGTTCTGAGCGCTTCCCCTGTATGGATTACGAAGAAAATATTCAAAATATTGGAGGGGATCATAAGAGATCTAATTTGGGGAGGAAGAAAACCCAGAATGAAATTGTCTCTCCTCTATAGCCCAGTTGATGAAGGTGGGCTGGCTGTCCCTAATTTTTTTTTATATTTTATTTCAGCTCAGTTAGCCTATATTATTTTACGTAGGGACAGTAGTGTATTTAAGAAATTAGAAGATATGAATAAAGTTAAAGTAAAGTCGGTGCTGGAGATGTTGGAGAGTGGAGCACTTTCACAGGGAGTGTGCAAGAAATATCCGATAAGTAATCTTCTACACAAATGTTGGATTACAGTTAGAAAAATACTGAAGGTAGAGGGTTTTTTTCTATTTACACTGGTTTGGAATAATTATAATTATTTAGAATTTGTCACCATCCCAGATATATTATTTTGGGAAAGATTAGGAATTATGTTTATTTCACAATTAATAGAAAATGGTCAATTAATTTCGTTTGAGGAATTCAAAGTAAGGTATGAGGATAGTAATATTGGGCACTTCAGATATTTGCAAGTCAAGCATGGGCTTAACACAATACAAGACAGTAATAGATTAAAATTAGAGAATCACGATTTAATACAGTTCCTTACTTTGCAAAGAAAACATAAATGTATGTCACATATACTGTACAGTCATGGCCAAAAGTTTTGAGAATGACACAAATATTATATTTTCACATGATCTGCTGCCCTCTGGTTTTTATGTGTGTTTGTCAGATGTTTTTATCACATACAGAAATCTAATTGCAATCATATTATGAGTAACAAAAGCTTATATTGACAGTTAGAATGAGTTAATGCAGCAAGTCAATATTTGCAGTGTTGACCCTTCTTCTTCAGGACCTCTGCAATTCTCCCTGGCATGCTCTCAATCAACTTTCTGGACCAAATCCTGACTGATAGCAGTCCATTCTTGGCACAATCAATGCTTGCATTTTGTCAGAATTTTGTAGGTTTTTGTTGTCCACCCGTCTCTTGATGTTTGAACCACAAGTTCTCAATGGGATTAAGATCTGGGGAGTTTCCAGCCATGGACCCAAAATCTCTATGTTTTTTCCCTGAGCCATTTTGAGTTATCACCTTTGCTTTATGGCAAGGTGCTCCATCATGCTGGAAAGGCATTGTTGATCGCCAAACTGCTCTTGGACGGTTGGGAGAAGTTGCTCTCTGAGGGACATTCTGGTACCTATTCTTTATTCATGGCTGTGTTTTTAGCAAGACTGTGAGAGAGCCGATTCCCTTGGCTGAGAAGCAACCCCACACATGAATGGTTTCAGGATGCTTTACAGTTGGCATGAGACAAGACTGGTGGTAGCGCTCACCTCGTGTTCTCCGAATAAGCTGTTTTCCAGATGTCCCAAACAATCGAAAAGGGGATTCATCAGAGAAAATGACTTTACCCCAGTCCTCAGCAGTCCACTCCCTGTACCTTTTGCAGAATATCAGTCTGTCCCTGATGTTTTTTCTGGAGAGAAGTGGCTTCTTTGCTGCCCTCCTTGAGACCAGGCCTTGGCTCCAAGAGTCTCCGCCTCACAGTGCGTGCAGATGCACTCACACCTGCCTGCTGCCATTCCTGAGCAAGCTCTGCACTGCTGGTAGCCCGATTCCGCAGCTGAAACACTTTTAAGAGACGGTCCTGGCGCTTGCTGGTCTTTCTTGGGCGCCCTGGAGCCTTTTTGGCAACAATGGAACCTCTCTCCTTGAAGTTCTTGATGATGCGATAGATTGTTGACTGAGGTGCAATCTTTCTAGCTGCGATACTCTTCCCTGTTAGGCCATTTTGTGCAGTGTAATGATGACTGCACGTGTTCTTTAGAGATAACCATGGT
>ONZH01026557.1:0-104571 GCA_900303285.1 Rhinella marina | reverse complement strand
TGCAAACCAGACTGGAGGGGGAGGGCAGCTTTAGCTGCTCATATCTTGGGATTAGTAGCAGATAGAACAATGGTTCTGACCTTTTTTGAAAGCTGCCAGTATATCAGAAGATATATAGCTGTTAGAAATCGAGTCAGGAGAGAAAGCTGTTTTTAGTTTCACTTTCAGCCGGGCACTTGGGGACTGTTTTCCTGCAGAATAAAAGTGCTTTTTCTTGACATGTAATACAGACACACAGTGCACACAGGTATGTCTGGGATGTGTATGCAATCTTCTTCCCTTTGATTCTTTTCCTCCCACTGTTTAATACTGTGCATGGAAAAAACAGAATTCATAATCTTTCCATCATGTCACTCTGCCACTTTCCTAACCTATCCATTATAGTTAACAGCACCACACTTTCTCCAGTCTCACCAATCTGCAACATTCTACTCTGTGGACTCCTATCTATTTTCATCTCTGCTGCCCTGTTAATCGCCCTCTCCCTCTTTCGCCTCCCTTCCCCTGCTTCTCATTGCTACATGCCTCTCCCCCCCACCATCACCTCTCCATGTAGCTCTTACTTATTTCTTGTGATGTTATGTCCATGGGCATGTCAAAACAACAACAGTTGCTGTGAAAGGATACAATTAGAGATGAGCGAATTTTTCAAAAATTTGATTCGGCTGGTTCGCCGAATTTTCCGAAAAGATTCGCTTCAATGCAAATAAATTTGTTGTGAATCGCGTTAAAAAACGGCTACTTCCGGGCTGCAGAGAGCCTGGATATTGGTGTAGAACACTGTGCCTTGCAGTAAAACGCATTGGGAGTAGTGTTGAACGAGCACCTCTGTGCTCGGATGCTCGGGTGCTCTGGCCGAGCACTCAAGCATAAGGTGAATAAATGGGACGAAACCAGGCACCCCCCGCTCGGAAGACGGGAGGGTGTCTGGATAATAGGAAAAGGGCAGAATCGCGATTTCTCCTCTTTTACTCCTTTCGCTCGTAAAAGTATGCTAATTAACTGAATTTGTACGCATTAGTGCACAATTCGTACACATTAGCATCCAAATGCGTACGCATTAGCATACAAAATCGTGCGCATTAGCATACAATGCGTAGCATTAGCAATGAACATTACAGTGAATGCCAGCATGGCGCTCGTGTACACTCGGTGTTCGGCCGAACACCGAGCGGAACCAGGTGTAGGCATGCTCAGCAAAATAGCGAATTCGGCTGAGCATGCTCGCTCAACACTAACAGGGAGTCTACTGTGGTAGTGAAAGAATACTGTGAGCCAGTGTGACACGCACATAACAGGCTTTGCTCTTAGAATCGCTGCACACTTTTATGTATTTGGGCAGTTAAGGGGCCAAAACTCACCAAAACAACTCAAGTCTGAACTCAGCCTTACAGGTCAATGTTAGCACCAGCTATAAAGAATCGTGCAGAGGCCCAAGATCCTACTAGAGCGCCAAAAGCGCACGCCTTTTACACCAATTCACTGATTCCACATACATTTCGACAGAACCTGTTCTATTACACGCTTATACAAGCAGACCCCCCCCCAGACAGCGTGGAGACGGCAGTGGCAGCAGCATCAGCAGACTATAGAGTGGCACGACAACAGTGTGGCCAGGTGGCAGCAGCATGAGTAGGCCACAGAGTGGCAGAATGACAGACCCTGGAAGTGGCAGCAGCAGTGGAAGTAGTAGTACAATTTGGAGGCCACAGAGTGGCACAATTACCTAGCTTTGACGTAGCGGCAGCTAGGAAACGGCATGTGCAGTTGGCGGCGGAAGCAGCATCAGGCCGGAGAGTGGCATGGTGACATACACTGAAGAGCAGACCGTAAAAAGAATTCTCGGCCTTTTGGTTAAGATCAACTGTAGCATATGTTCTTATCAGCAGTTGCAAGAGGCAGAAAGAAAATTCAGTCGAAGAAATTTCAAGGCCACAGAGTAGCACCGTAACAGCAGCTGCAAGAGGCAGCAGCATGTAAGTCGTGGACGGGGAGGGCTCCCCAGTATACAGCAAGGCCACACGGGTGATGCCGAAACTTTATGCTTTTATTCCCAACGAGGGAACCCGGGGAAACGGCCCCGAGCCAACAGAACAGCAACAAATGTAAATACACAATATATCCAGACACACAGCAATAAAGGGAGAAACAGAGTACCTTATAGTCCGGACGCAGAGTCACTGTTCCTGCCCAGCCGGACAACCCTAACCGTTGGCGGACACAGCAGAGCCTGCAAAGTCTTCGGACTGTGCCGCAAGAAGGAGCAACCCTAACAGTTGGCGGACACAGCAGAGCCTGCAAAGTCTTCGGACTGTGCCGCAAGAAGGAGCAACCCTAACAGTCCCTACAGTCTTTCTAGGGAGCGCGCTCAGTCACTGGTGTAGGCCTACACATAAACAAGTTAGTTCTCTCTCTTTAGCGTGCACGCTATTCGCGACTCACCAGAATCCGGAAGTAGTACGGCCCAAGGTGCAGAAGGGACTCTTCCTCTAGTTAGCGGATATAGTATCGCTCAGGGTGCATACAGAACTCTTGCTCTGGAACCCGGAGCCGCCACCGGAAAGCTCCTGTGCTCGGCATATAGCTGGCTGCACGGATCCAAGGCTTCAGTGCAGCCACCCCAGAGGCTTTAGTATAGCAGTTGTAGGAATACAGGACACCAGCACCACTCTCTAGGAAGCAATCCCTCCTTTCTCCTGTGTACAGAAAACACACTCCATCTTACTGCCCACCATGCAGTCCTGCTCCTTTCTGGTTCTCTCTGCATTCCTCTCTACTCATCAGTTTCTAGCACAAACTGTACTCTCCCCTCCTGTAGCCGGCAACACACAGTTCAGCTCACAAGGGGCACAGCGGCATCTGGTGGCTGGAGTTAATACTACCAGTCACAACAGTTCCTAGCACTTAGCTATGCAGCATGTGTGTTTTACCCTGCAGTTTACTGGGAAGTCCACTTAAGAGCACATCCTCACCTCTCACATGCCACCCCACTTGAGGTTGGCGTCCCCGACATACCTTCCCAAATGAACTCGTCCTGCGCATAGCGCTGTGGGGGGACACCTGCTGTCGCCCTGGTACTGCGGCGCAATGGGGGGCACCTCGTTGCTCTCGGTGACATTGTCTGATTGGAGGGTCTGCAGGCGGATCAACAGTCTCTCTAGGAGGCAAAATCACGACAGGTGAATTTTCAGTCGGCGAGGGAGCGGGTACAGCCCACCAGTCAACATCTACAAATGGCTCCGCCTCCCTTGCCTCAGTATTAGGTGCTGGCCTCCTCAGGTGCTCGGTCCTCGAACCGACACCTGCCGGAGCATGTTGCGATGGAGATTTCTGGTCGGCGCCCCAGTTTCCCACCGGTTCTACCTCGTACCGGGGATATCAGGTCCTACTCTCCCTTTTACCACATACGGCACTGCCTCCCACCGATCGTCGAGTTTCCCAGTACGCTTCTTAGCCTTGACAAGTACCTTGTCCCCTGGAGCAAACACATCACTCTGTACTGGCCCCGGGTCAGGATGCACAATCTGCTTTAAACGATCACCTACAACTCGGTGCACCGTTCGTAATCTCCGCCGATGCTCCTGAGCCCAGGCGGCGGTGGTCCGGGCGGGTCAGCCACGGGATCGGGCATATGTAAGTCCTCAATTTCTCTCCCTGCCCTCCAACAATAACATGTGGGGCGAATACCCTGTTGTACTATGGACCCGATTATTATAGGCCCACATGAGCTCGGGCAGGTATTCTGGCCAGCGGGCTTTCTGATCATCTTCCAGGGTCCGTAACATCTGCAGAAGCGTGCGGTTAAAGCGCTCACATGCACCATTGCCTTGCGGGTGGTAAGGAGTCGTCCGAGATCGTTCAATTCCATACAGATGGTAGAGTTCTTTCATCAGGGTCCCCTGAAAACATGCGCCCTGGTCAGAATGGATCCGCCGCGGACACCCAAATACCTGAATGAAGTGACGGCATACTGCTTCTGCAGCGGACTCTGCGGTCTGATCTCTGGTAGGCACAGCCACCGCGTATTTGGTGAAGTGATCTGTCATCACCAGACAGTAAGAGTGCCCTGAAGTGGAGTATCCTATTTGTACATAGTCTATCATTAGCAACTCCAGAGGGGCCGACGTCAGAATGGTTTGCACAGGAGCTCGCTGTTCAGTACCCTTGCTCAGTCCACATGCTCGACATGTTTGGCATGCCTCCTTCACCATGTCTTCCAGACCTGGGCAATATACCAGTCTATGGAGCCACTGGTAAGTCTTCTCACATCCGAAGTGAGCTCCTCTCTCGTGGGCCTCTCGAGCAGCTGCAGGACCCACTGCCATTGGGATCACAACTTGTTGACGGTACTGCAGCTCCGACTGTATGTAGACTTTACGACATAATAAGTCCTGTATTACACTCAGCTTATCCCACTGATGAAGCAATTTCCGACCCTCGGGGGACAAATTCTCCTGCTCCTCTGGCCGAGGCCAGATCTTTGTCTGAACCCAGCGCTTCACCCGCCACACGTCTTCGTTCTCATTCTGGGTCCGTACCCAGTCCGCAAGGGTCTTTTCGGAGCACCATCGGCATCCCGGCGGCCACCCCACTTGAGTGTGCCATCTCCCGGAATGCAGGCAATCGTCCAAGATCGGGAGTCTCAGTGTCCTCTAGGTCTTTGTCAACATCGCCAATAGGTAGTCCCGTCGGGACTCGAGATAGGGCATCTGCGTTGCCGTTTTCCCTTCCGGATCGAAATTTGATTCGATAATTGAACTTGGACAGCCGGGCCATCCACCTTTGCTCTAGCGCCCCCAGCTTAGCGTTCTCCAGGTGGGCCAATGGGTTATTGTCAGTCATGACTATCACCTCAGCTCCCGTTAGGTACTCTGCAAAGCGTTCGGTCATGGCCCAGACCAGAGCCAATAGCTCTAACCTGAAGGAGCTGTAGTTGGCGGGATTACGTTCTGGTTCCCGCAGAGAGCGACTTCCGTAGGCAATCACACGCTCCCGTCCGTCTTGTACTTGTGACAACACTGCTCCCAGTCCATTGAGACTCCCGTCTGTATAGAGCAGGAAGGGGGTGTCAAAGCGGGCGTAAGCCAGGATTGGCGCATTGGTTAGTGCGGCTTTTATGTCCTCAAATGCCTTCTGTTGCCGTTGGCCCCACGATATGGGACGGTTTTTTGGTCCTCCCACGGTCCCCCGCAGCATCTCGTTCAGGGGGCCAGCCCTGTGGGAAAACTTTGAAAATGAACCGTCGGTAATATCCTGCTAGTCCCATGAATGACTTCACGTCCCGTACTGTACGAGGTTGGGGCCAGTTTTGGACGGCCTCGATTTACTGGTAGCCGGTTGTACCCCCTCGGGTGTTACCACATGCCCCAAGTATTCGATGCGTCTTTGGAACAGTTGACACTTTTTCGGCTTGATCTTGAGGCCGTGATCTCGAAGTCGTTGCAGGACCTGTCGTAGTTTCTGCAGATGATCCTCAAACGATGTCCCGAACACTACTACATCATCAAGTAGATTAACACAGATTCGAAATTCAGATCGCCCAAGCAGTGTTCCATTAGACGTTGAAAGGTCCCAGGTGCATTCGAAAGACCAAAGGGCATCCTGTTGAACTCATAGAGTCCCATCGGGAGGATGAATGCAGTCTTAGCTCTGTCTTTAGCAGCCATCGGCACTTGCCAGTAACCGCTTGCCAGGTCGAGAGTCGAAAAATACTTAGCACGACTCAGCGCAGATAACGACTCCTCGATCCGAGGGAGGGGGTAAGCGTCCCGCACCGTGTGAGCGTTCAATTTTCTGTAGTCCACACAGAATCGCAAGGACCCCGTCCTTCTTTCGTACCAGGACCACTGGGGCCGCCCAAGGACTCTGGCTTTCTTGGATAACCTGATTATCCAACATGCTGGCCACCATCTTCGTCACTTCTTGGTACATATTCGGAGGGATTTGCCGGTAGCGCTCTCGAATAGGGGGCGTGTCCCCTGTCGGTATCTCGTGTTCAATTGCAGATGAACACCCGAAATCTTCATCATGACGGGAGAAAGCCTCCTGGAACTCCCATAAGACGTCTTCCAGGAGCTTCTGCTGAGTGGGAGTCAGGGTCCCACGATCCATTCCCATCCGTTCCATGATGACTCGGCCATTCCAATCAGCTGTCGGGGTCTCTCTTCTGATAGCGTCGACAGCGTAAGACCATGATGCTCGCCGGTCGGCTCGGAGGGTGAACCCCGTCCTCCTGAGTATCTCTCCATCCGGAACGTAGACCTCGGCCAGCAGCGTGCCTCCCGGAATGGTGACCTCACTTTCCAGCACATTAATACAGCGGACTGGCACACACCCATCTCTCACAGTGGCCAAGGTATGAGCCACCAAGGGCCTCAAGGTGGCTTTCCCCTGGGAAATGGGTTCGATCAGCACCTCCAGACCATTCAGCTTCAGACCGGACCCCACTGGCAACATTAGAATTCGTTCTCTCCTGGGAGCGATCACTACTGGTCTGCGTGGGGGAATCCTGATGCGGCCCACAGGTCGAGCTGATAAGGCACTCTTCTGCAAGCTGCAGCTTCTCACCATTTGATGAAGGACTTTCTGAGTCGGCCGGTGGGAAGTAGTACTCTGCCAGTACCGGGGACCCTCCTTGGCAAACAGACGATTATCTAAATCCCGCAGCACATTCATCCCTAGGGTCATGTCCTGGCCTCTCCTGGGCGGGTGATCCACTAAAACCACTCCCTTGGTACCGATGTCTTGGCCAAAGATCTTGATCCTCATCCACACGATCCCCTTCACAGCCATCGGCTCATTGTTAGCAGCAGTGAGGCGAATGATGCTCCCGTCTTCGGGTGCCATCAGGCGGCTGAAGTAGGTCTCGAAGACTTCTAGTGGCATGATAGTACATTCAGACCCAGTGTCCACCAGACACCTCACCTTTAGCCCTTCAAAGTTGGCTTCCAGTATCGGGCTGCTTGCATAGAGATCACGTTCTCTAGGTTGTGGGCTTCGCGGATCATGACCCACCGCAGGGTGCCCAGCTACTGCGGCAGTCGGTAGTTTAAAGCCGGTGGAGACATTTCAGAAGCTGGCTAAGTTACAGTTTCTGGCGATGTGTCCATATTGCTGACAAGTCCAACAACAAGGTCCCCGGGGTCCCTGCTCTCTGGATGGCCGTCGCTCGTTGGACCACCCTCCTTGGGTTGGCCTGCGGGAAGTGTTGGGGGGTGCCTGAGCTGTCCCCCGCATCCGGGAGGGTTCCGCTTTCATCCGGGACACTTCAAGCCGTAGGTCGTTCACTTCTGCCCATAGGGCCTGGATCACCTCTTTCAGGGTTTCCGATCCTTCAGGCCCGGACTGGCTTCCGGCTACCTGGGCACTGTTCACCGCCTTTACAACCGCAGGCACAGGTTCTTCTTCTCTCTCTACGGCTGCCAGGTAAACCTTGTAGAATGATAAGCCAGCCGTCATGTGGGCCATCTCTTGTAATTTGTCCTGTAAGAACTTGTTATTCAGCCCTGCTATAAATTGATCACGCAGTAAACGGTCGACCTCCTGGAAAGCTCCCATGGCTTCTGGGTCTCGCCGCTGCACCTCATTCAATATTTCCTGCAGGGCGGTCGAATACTGCATTAGTGTCTCGCCCTCTCGCTGTGGTCGGTTAAAGAAATGACTCCGCAGTTGTGTTACTTTGGCACGCCCCCCTTGGGCCCCTTCCAATAGTGCAAATATTTTGTCAAGGGTGTCTCTTTCTGACTCAGGTCGTACCATTACAGTGCGTCTAACGTCTCCTCTAAAGCACTCAACGCTATCTCTGCACGCAGCTCAGGGGTCAAGTTGCACATCCTAACTGCACTACGCACCCTTTCAGTCCAGTCCTGTAGTGTCATATTTTTGCCGTCAAATTTTGGCAGATGCTGCAATAGGGCCCCCACTGGAGCATACCCTGCCTGAGTTAAGGCCAGCGGAGCCGGCGGGTTTGGTGCTTGTGGCGGAGCCACTGGCGCTGGCAGACCGTTCCCTTCAGCACTCCCGTCCATGGCGATTGCTGTATCCTGCCGACTACGCCAAATTGTAAGTCGTGGACGGGGAGGGCTCCCCAGTATACAGCAAGGCCACACGGGTGATGCCGAAACTTTATGCTTTTATTCCCAACGAGGGAACCCGGGGAAACGGCCCCGAGCCAACAGAACAGCAACAAATGTAAATACACAATATATCCAGACACACAGCAATAAAGGGAGAAACAGAGTACCTTATAGTCCGGACGCAGAGTCACTGTTCCTGCCCAGCCGGACAACCCTAACCGTTGGCGGACACAGCAGAGCCTGCAAAGTCTTCGGACTTTGCCGCAAGAAGGAGCAACCCTAACAGTTGGCGGACACAGCAGAGCCTGCAAAGTCTTCGGACTGTGCCGCAAGAAGGAGCAACCCTAACAGTCCTACAGTCTTTCTAGGGAGCGCGCTCAGTCACTGGTGTAGGCCTACACATAAACAAGTTAGTTCTCTCTCTTTAGCGTGCACGCTATTCGCGACTCACCAGATCCGGAAGTAGTACGGCCCAAGGTGCAGAAGGGACTCTTCCTCTAGTTAGCGGATATAGTATCGCTCAGGGTGCATACAGAACTCTTGCTCTGGAACCCGGAGCCGCCACCGGAAAGCTCCTGTTTGCTGGCATAAGCTGCTGCACGGATCCAAGGCTTCAGTGCAGCCACCCCAGAGGCTTTAGTATAGCAGTTGTAGGAATACAGGACACCAGCACCACTTCTCTAGGAAGCAATCCCTCCTTTCTCCTGTGTACAGAAAACACACTCCATCTTGCTGCCACCATGCAGTCCTGCTCCTTTCTGGTTCTCTCTGCATTCCTCTCTATCATCAGTTTCTAGCACAAACTGTACTCTCCCCTCCTGTAGCCGCAACACACAGTTCAGCTCACAAGGGGCACAGCGGCATCTGGTGGCTGGAGTTAATACTACCAGTCACAACAGTTCCTAGCACTTAGCTATGCAGCATGTGTGTTTTACCCTGCAGTTTACTGGGAAGTCCACTTAAGAGCACATCCTCACCCTCTCACAGTTTTACAATTAGCAAAATCCCTAATTCTAAAGGTTCTACCAGTGGTCGTGCTCACAAATGACTTAGTTTGACATATATAAGGACATGCCACACACGAACCACACCTAAAGGTGCCCATTGGTTTTCTGTCTAGCCATGTTCCAGGTCCTCTGGGCGGATTATAGTGGCTGTGTATCAAGCGATCACGTAGTGATCTCCCTTTTCTGTACGTAATGGCTGGTCTAGCAGGTAAAATGTCCTTAATGTCAGAATCCATCCTCAGGAAATCCCAATATTTTGTAAGGATCTCTCGTACCTGTTGATGACAACTGTCAAAGGTACCAACAATCCTAGCTACATTTTCACCATCCTTTTTATTTTCGCCACTCAGCACAGTACTTCTATCTCTGCTGAGGGCGTCCTGATACGCTCTACTTAGGACCTTTCTGGGGTATCCTCTCTGAGTAAATCGTCCCTGGAGTTCTCTAGCCTGCTCAAAGAAATCTGTATTTTTGGAGCAGTTCCTCCTAATACGCAGGTACTGTCCCTTAGGTATACCACGCTTGAGGGGGGTTGGATGATAACTTTCCCACCTTAAAAGATTGTTTGCACTGTTAATCCAGAGGGGCTTAATGAATCCCTATCATTTGCCTGCTTTCTGTAGGATGTGCCACTGAAACTGTGTATGTTTAACTAAATTTGTTTTAACTGGAGGCATTTTTGTTAGGATTGGAGATATTTGACATGAGATGTCTAACTCCTCATGTAATGTAATGAACATGACTAGGGTTAATATTAAGGGAGGGGGTTTGAATATAGATAAGAGAGAGTGTGATTTTTTCTTGTTGAAAGCCCCCCCAATGTTAGATACCCTGTTTGACCACCAGTTATGTATTATAAGGAACAATTACCAGCTTCCTCTCTCCTCTATTCATCTTCATTATAAGCAAAGTCAATCGTGGAACGCAAAATGATCGCTGTGGAACGCAGTATTTGTCTGCGCATGTGCAGGCGGCGGTGGAGCGCACATCTGGAACGCACCGCCATTTTGCGCATGCGCAGTTTGAACTTTGAATACATCCGTTCGGTGTATGCGCGGCATGCTGGAGCGCACGCCGAACAGCTCTACCGGATGTTTGCGCTTTGTTTGGTGCGTTCTGGACTGACTTTATAAGGGAGAATGCAAGCTGGCCAGATTGGCCATGACTAAATCAAGGTGGGCACGTTACTTTAGCCATTGTGCTTTTCTTATGATCCCCTGATGAACCTTTGACAATATAGGGGAAACGCGTTGGGACTTTTTGTTACTGATGGGACTTGACAGGCAGGGTAAGTGTGTGTAGGGGACAGCCACCGAGAAGTGGGGCCGCCCCTCTCGGGGCGATTACTCCGCTTGTAGGCAGGGTGTTATAGCGTTTGAGGGACACTGTCCCAGTGCTGTATACAAGCCCCACCACGGTGGCTGTGGATCTTTTTTTCCCTTCATCTTCAGATGCTGCATCTACAAGCAAGTAAGCACCTAAAAAAGATTTGGATACACCCTGACCTGTCTACGTTTTGCTACTGTGGACCCTGTCACTTTATCTATGTTGTGGAATTTGCAATGTTAAACAACGAAGCTGCTAACAGACATCTCATATGTGAGTATCCACATGAGTGGAGTCCGATATACTAGTGATATTTTTAATTTATTTCCCATCGAGTATATATTGTGGTTGGAATTATCAATTTTGGTGGATTTTGTTATTTATATTTTTAAGATAATTTATTAAATGTTAAGTTTTAATGGGGTCTGGATTTCAGTGATTTGTTGATATAAGTTGGACCTATAGTGTTTATATCTATTTATACAGTGATTTTTTTTTTTTTTAATCAATACACGGCCTTAACCCACCATCTTTTTTCTCCACAAAAAAGAACCCAGCCCCCGTTGGGGACTCAGAAGGTCTAATATGCCCAATAGCCAAGCTTTCATCAATATACTGCTTAAGCGACTCTCTTTCAGGTACAGACAGATTATAAATACGACCCTTAGGCAGCTTGACTTTGGGCAAGACATCTATCTTAGAGTCAAAATCCCTATGAGGAGGAAGGACTTGAGACAGGGGTTTGGAGAATACATCTGCGAAATCAGAGATAAACTCCGGGATCCCAGCATCACATGCAGTCATGGTACAGAGTGAGACCTGAGACATATGGGCCTTACACTGAGGATCCCAGCGAACAAGTTCCAGTATACCCCAGTCAATAACTGGATTATGTTCCTGGAGCCAGGGCATCCCCAGGATAACGTTCACCGACAAATTTTTCATAACCAGAAAAGAACAATATTCTATGTGTAGTGCACCCACCACCAATTTTATCTCGGGGGTGCGGAATTTGACCAAGCCAGCACGCAATGGGGTCATATTCACACTTGATACTAGGATAGGAGGGGACAACGGAATCATGGAAGACAAAACCTGGGACACGAAATCCAAGTCGATGAAATTAGCGGCTGCATCCGAGTCCAGAAAAGCCAGACCTGTACATGAGGCTGACTGGACCTCAATAGTGCAGGGCAAAAACATTTTAGAAATTTTAGGGACTACCTGAGCTCCTAGGCAGTCCTCCCGACAACTGCCTAGGAGCGGAAGTTTTTCCTGCTGTGACTCCTTGGGACAGGCATTTACCTGATGTTCGGGACTCCCATAGTAGAAACATAGTCGATTCTTCCGGCGATGTTCCCTCCTCTGCTCTGGGGTGATACTGCCGAGCTCCATTGGTTCAGGCCCAGGTAGAGATGAGACCGTACTGAGGGTCGGCCAAGGAGCAGGGGACACCCGAGGTGGTAGTCTGGACCTTAGGCGTCGATCTGCCCGGATGGCGAGGGTCATAGCTTCGTCAAGAGTTTTAGGTTCTGCATGAGCTAATAACAAGTCTTTTACCTGGTTTGAGAGGCCGGTCATGAATAGGTCTTTCAAGGCCTGATCATTCCACCCCGAGTCCGTCACGTACTGTCTGAACGTAGCACAATATTCTTCTGCCATTAGTCTACCCTGACAGAGGGATAACAAGTGGGAAACCGCTAACGCAGGTCGGTCTGGTTCATCATAAATCTGACCCAGTGCAGAAAAAAAACTGTCCAGAGAAGAACGCAGAGGTGAATCAGGAGGTAAGGAAAGCGCCCAATTTTTGCGGGTCACCCCGCAGGAGAGACATAACCAACCCCACCTTTTGCGCTTCTGTCCCAGAGGACCGAGGTCGTAAAGAAAAATAAAGTTTACACCCTCCCCGAAATGAAAAAAATTTCTTATGCTCGCCGGAAAAAAGGTCGGGAAGGGGAACCTTAGGTTCAGGTGCAGGTGACTGAACGGCCGGAGGTGGCACCGGGACCATAGCATACATGTCTTCCTGAACCTGAAGGCGGATAGCCAGATCTTGAACCAACTTGGTCAAGGCCTGGACCTGCGCGACCACAGCTGACATAGGCTCCATAGGGTGGAGTGAACATCGCTGGACGTATGCAGGTTGCAGGCCTCTTTTGGGCCAGTGTTTCTGTCAGGGCTGGGATACACAGATAAGGGGTAAGTGATCCCTAAGCTTAATCCCAACCCCTTTCCCTGCCTATTGCCCGCTCAGGCTAACCCCTGAGCCGACAACCTGAAGACTGGAAATACACTAGCAAAAGTGCGGGGGATGGGAAGACAAACAAGACAGACAAACAAGAACCAAATGGGTAGTCAGGTAGCCGCGTCAAAACCAGGAGAGTACGTCAGGAACAAAATCAGCAAGCAAAGAGTAGTCAAAAACACGCCAAGGGTCAAAGAACATCAAGAGTCAAAACTGCAGAGCAAAAAATAGCGAACCAGGTAGTAGCAAGGAACTCCAAACACTGGCAGCTAGGTAAAAACCAGAGGGCCTTAAATACCTAGCAGACCCCACCCAACCAGCTGACTGGTAGGAGAAAGCAAGAACCAAAACTTAACTCCTGAGATACCAAATAAACAGAAAATAAACAAACACTATATTGCTTGCGTTTTCCGGCGACCAGTAACAGGCCGCGAGCGAGAGTGCGCACCAGCCACGTCCCTGGCACCTATGACCGTCGCGCGCGTCCCCTGCCTGGGACGCGCATCCACAGCCAGAGACCGCCGGCTGGAGGAGGAGCCTGCCGAAATAGTGGACGAAGCCTGACCACGGCCAACCAACTCGCCACCAGAGTCAGGGGCAGGACCAGCAGAAAGGGTGCAATGACTGCAGGTCCTGACAGGTTCTGGTTGGGTCACAGCTTGCAGTCTTAATGCAGTTTTTAAAAAATTAAGTTACTTTACCGCAATACTCCTTTAAAATATCCCCTTTTCTGATGCCAAAATATCCCACATCGCAGGACAAGCAGATCCTCATCCACCCCTGGTTAACAGGGTTATTCAGGATTTTGATATTGGCAGCCTGTCTTCAGGATAGGTCATCAATATCAGATCGGCGGGGGTTTTAATCAGCAGTTAGAAAAGACTGTGGCGCTTTATGAGTACTTAGGCCTCTTCCTAGAGCAGTGACATCACTGTACGTCGAAAAGATTGATAACCGCAGCACTCACTGTCTTCAAAATTGTGGAGAATTTATTCACCAACTGTGCAACATTTCGACTGAGACAGCTTGATAAAGACTCTGTGAAGTCGAAACGTCGCACAGTTGGTGCATAAATTCTCCACACTTTTGAAGACTGAAGTGAGTGCTGCGGTTATCAATCTTTTCTACAAGCAATAGGGGCCTGACAGGCTAGGGCCCAACATCGCTGGCACTGCCACCATTGGAATCGACTACAGTAGTCCTCTGCTTGGGTTTACAAATCATGTGCCCAATTTTTCAACAGATTTCAGTGAATTTCAAATGCTCGATTCTTTCGGTTTTGGGAAAATAATTCACTGCGAGAGGTGCATCTTTCTCCCCATTCGGGACACATGCATGTGCATAAAGGAGCCAAGAGAGATGTAAGCCAAACAAGTGTTCAGATGAAGGCCGTCTTATGTGTGTGACTAACATTACCGTAATTCTCCACAGAATTTTTTCTTAGCTACATTTACATACTGCATCAAAATGAAATTGAATTTCTGGTCAGACTGTATCTCCTTCGATAAGCTATTCATCTAATTTACAATCCAGGCCAAGTCATATTGCCCTTGTAATTACCAGTCATTTTAATCAGGAGCCAATCAGCCAACATATATTGTTATGTCCCAGTAGTCTCCTGGCATCAGTGGAAGCCAACTGATCTCTTGATGAGTTGTGTTATGAAGATTAGGTAGAAGAATAGGATTGTCTGTCGGGAACTATTTATAAGGGACCTTTTTTCCATAAGAAGTTTCTTAATAAGAGGAGAAATAGAAGCCCTGATAAGAAAATAAGTATTCATGGCTCTGATTTGTTCATCTCGAGAGCTGTTCCTTCCTGAGAATATTTTTAATGTCACGGCTTCCCACTGGTATATAGTATGAGATGTTTGATTGACATTCACCTGTGGTTTAAAGGCTGGCATTCCTTTGGCATAATCTTCAAGGAATCACAGGTGTATTATGTAATGAACCATGGGATAGAGCTGTATGACCCTGTAAGCTCTAAGAACACCATGTTCCCCTTTTGGAAGTGTATAATGAACCCCGACAGCTGTTTAAATGCAAATAGAGTCGAAGTCTTAATTCTTTCATTGAGAGACAGACAGGGAAAGTAAGTGATAATAAAGTGGTTAAGCCTCGAGGGGCAGGGGGACCGAACTGCAGCGTCATGTTTTATTCATTGGTGAATATTTTTGTTCTCCTGTCTAATGCTTCTGGATCAGGATTGACTGACAACCAAATAATTAGGCTTGGTTTACATGCAGCACTGGGATCTTATGGTTGCATCTCATCCTGACGAAGGTTTTGCCATTAAACTCAGTCAAGACAGAATGGCTATTTTTAGTGACTATGAGAATATGAAGCTTTTGTGTTCGTTTATAGCACAGGTACCTAGTGTCTATGGATAACATATGTCTTCTAATAGATACAAAGCATCCATATGAAGAGTTCCTAAATTGATCAAAACATCTCTGAAATGTTTACCACCTCTTTATTTAGTTTCATGTTTCCATACAATCCTGATATACCTCTCTTTCGATACTTGCCAGAATTGAATTGCACTTGCAGTTCATGATGTTCTGTGCATACAGTAGATGCATATGTACATTTTGTGCTTTGTAAAGTAAACATTTATGTAGTTTTTATTTAAAAGTATTATATCACTAAGCCATGCCATCTCTCATTACGGCCTATGGACATCATAGAGAAGGAATCTACCACTTTGTATCCTCTCAATGAGCCCGGGTATAGAATAGGCTTACATGGACTAAGTGATAAAAGTATTTACTAAATCACATCCAGAGTAGTAAAATTAAATAATAATCACCTGACTTGCAAAATAATGGGGGAGCTTCCATTGCCACATTACCCATGTAGCACATGGCTGACGCACCATGGTAATACAAGAGAGAGATAATGAGCTACAGCATCCTTCCTGGATGATATTCTCATTGGAGCTCAGTTTATGGTTTTTGTGCACAAAAGTTTATACCTTTCAGATCCTCCTCCTAAGGATGTTTAGTGTTCAGTACGTATGTCCTGTGAGTTAACCACTCTGAAATGTGGTCTGGTGGTCATTAGTGATGATCGAGCACCCGAGTGCTCGGCCGAGCACCCGAGTATAATGGAAGTCAATGGGAGAAGACCAGGCACCCCCTGCTCTGCAGAGGGGAGGGTGTCTGGTTCATAGGGAAACGTCAGAAAATGGTGGAAACACCACAGAAATGGTTAGGGAACAGCTTGGGGAGGATGTCTGGATGCATCTTGGACTCCAAAGTCGCTGATAATCACAATGATGTCCGTCTATTACGCCACTTTTACGGAATGACAATAATACCCCCCCCAACAAAATATAACATTGATTTTAGAGGAAATATTGTTAGGAAACACATATTTACTTGTACGTTAAGAGCAAGTGCTGGCAAAAATTACACGGATGAGGCACTCCAATAAAACCGGTATATCACATAAAGGAGGGCCTCATTCACATTGTGGTATAATTGTGGGATTCCTACATTCATAAAGCCTATGCACAAAGTGAAAGGGCTGCCAAAAATTACAAGGAACAGGCACTCCAATACCCCCTTTATTACACATAAAGGAGTGCATCAGGCACACCCTTGAAAAATTCGGATTGATGGCCTGCTGCTGATACTCAAAAACAATAGGGGTGACGTGCTGCTGCTGAGCTGACCGTGTAAAAAATTATGGGTGACATGCAGCAGAGCTGACCGTGTAAAAAATTATGGTTGACATGCAGCAGAGCTGAACGTGTTAAAAATTATGGTTTACATGCAGCAGAGCTGACCGTGTAAAAAATTTATGGTTGACATGCAGCAGAGCTGAACGTGTTAAAAATTATGGTGACATGCAGAAGAGTTGAACGTTTTAAAAATTATGGTTGACATGCAGCAGAGCTGACTGTGTAAAAAATTATGGTTGACATGCTGCTGCTGAGATGATCTTCGAAAAAATTATGGTTAAGGCACAGAGGGATCGCTGAGGACGTTGTCACGGTCAGCTAGGTACTCCTTCACCATCTTCCAAAACTTTTCCCTCCTTGTGACACTACGGAACTTATCAGAGACTTTTCCACATGCAGAGCATCCGCCTTTATTGTGAGCAGTGAGCTTTTTAGCACCCAGAAGTGGGATGGTTACGCTGATAATTGCATTATCGCCGCTCACCATCTGTGTAGATTCATCAAAGTTGCGTAAAACCTCACAGAGGTCAGACATCATTGCCCACTCGTCGCTTGTGAAGAGCGGAAGTTGACTGGAAAGGCGCCGACCATGTTGTAGCTGGTATTCCACCTCAATCCTTGGCGTGGGTAGCACCTGTGCAATCCCAGGGTACGACTTGCTCCCAGCCTCCACAACATTCACCCAGTGTGCCGTCAGGGAAATGTGGCGTCCCTGGCCAGAAGCGCTTGTCCATGTGTCAGTTGTTAAGTGGACCTTCCCAGTAACTGCGTTGGTCAGGGCACAGGTTATGTTTCTGGACACATGCTGGTGTAAGGCGGGGACGGCACACCGGGAAAAATAGTGGCGGCTGGGGACTGCGTAACAAGGGACAGCCGCTGCCATCAGTTTGCGAAAAGCCTTGGAGTCCACCAGCCTAAATGGCAACATTTCCAGGGCCAGCAATTTGGAAAGTTGAGCGTTTAGTGCTATGGCCTGTGGGTGGGTGGCAGGGTATTTGCGCTTACGTTCAAATGCCTGGGGTAAGGACATTTGAACGCTGCGCTGAGACACTGTAGTGGACATGCTGGCTGATGGTTCTTGCGACGGTCCAGGTGCAGGGCGGGAGGCATCTGGGCCTGTGTCTTGGACAGCAGGTAACAGAGGGGAAGAGGAGGCAGTGGTGTGACCTGCAGACACAGATCGTGGACCCAGGCGTTCGGCCCACCTTTTATGGTGCTTTGCTGACATGTGGCGGATCATGCTGGTGGTGGTCAGGTTGCTGGTGTTTACGCCCCTGCTCATCTTGGTACGGCACAGGTTGCAAATTACAATCCGTTTATCGTCAGCACTTTCCTAAAAAAAAAAACGCCAAACTGCAGAACACCTAACCCTTGGCATGGGAGCTTGCCGCAAGGGGCTGCTCCGGGGAACAGTTGCGGGCCTGGTTGGCGTGGCCTGCCTTCTCCCTTTTGCCAACCCACTGCCTCTTCCAGTCTGTTGCGGTGCTGCGGATCCCTACCCCTCTGTACTGCTGTCCTCGCTCGGCTTGCCACCTTCCCAAGTTGGGTCAGCGATTTCATCGTCCACCACCTCCTCTTCCACTTCCTCACTCTGTTCCTCCTCCTGACATGGTGAGCTAACAAGAACCTGACTTAACTGCGTCTCAACCTCATCAACAACCTCTTGAGGCACTAGTTGCCCTTGACTTATTGGCAACGGTGTCTCATCATCATCATGCACCTCGTGAGACGCTACTTGCCGTTCCCCACCGTCATCTTCTTCAGACTGTGTTTGCTCAATAGGTTGGGAATCAGGGCACAATATCTCCTCATATCCCACTTCAAGCGGCCTTGGCAAGAGGGACAAGCCAAGGAATGGTGATGAAAAAAGCTCCTTGGAATATCCGAATGTGGGATTAGTTCTTTGCTCAGACTCTGCATGGTGGGAGGAAGGAGGATCAGGGTGAGGATGCGGTTTCCCAGACTCTTGGCTACTGAGACTGGACTTTGTGGAAGAGAGGGTGGTGCTTAACCGACTGGAAGCATTATCAGCTGAAATCCAACCGACTACTTGCTCGCACTGGTGTGACGGCAAGAGTTGTGTCTTGCGCCGCCCTGCAAACTGTGACATGAAGCTAGGAGTTTTGGATGACTTTGTTTCTTGGGCTCTGCCAGCAGGCACAGTTTCACCGCACCCAGAGCCATGGTCTCTGCGTTCACCATCAGCAGCACGCCCACTTCCCCATCCCTTACTGCTCGCCTTGCGCATATTATATAGTATATATGCAACTTTGTCACAAGTACAGTAGTGCAGATTTGTATTAAGTGTAAGATCAGAAAAATTTCACCGAATGTCAAATATTTAGAATGCGCAAACGTTATAGAGCAGCCGCAAATGAGGAACTGCGGCCTAAATTAACGGTAGAAAATATACCAACGGATGTCAGGTATATAGACTTTTGAAAGGTTCTAATACACACGCTGTGTACGTACTGGTAGTGTCAGGGCAGACTTGCGTTCTTTTTTCCCCAAAAGAAAATAAATGCAGCCAGATATAACAACGGACTTTTGTGATTTTTGAAAAGAAACACTAGCCCTACCTAGCCAAATCCTATCCCTACAGTATAATTCCCTCCTTGCGCAAGTTAAACTGCAGACACAAATGAGGAACTGCGGCCTAAATTAACGGTAGAAAATATACCAACGGATGTCAGGTATATAGACTTTTGAAAGGTTCTAATACACAGGCTGTGCACGTACTGGTAGAGTCAGGCACACTTGCATTCTTTTTGCCCCAAAAGAAAAAAAAATGCAGCCAGATATAACAATGGACTTTTGTGACTTTGGAACAGAAACACTAACCCTACCTAGCCAAATCCTATCCCTACAGTATAATTTCCTCCTTGCGCAAATGTTATACAGCAGATGCAAATGAGGAACTGCGGCCTTAATTAACAGTAGAAAAAATAGCAATGGATGTCAGGTATATAGACTACAGAACGGTTCTAATGCACACGCTGTGCACGTGGTATTAGCGTCAGGCACTCTTGCGTTCTTTTTGCCCCAAAATAAAAAAAATGCAGCCAGATATAACAATGGACTTTTGTGACTTTTGAACAGAAATACTAGCCCTGCCTAGCCAAATCCTATCCCTACACAAGTCTCTCCTTGCGCAAATGTTATACAGCAAGACGCAAAAGAGGTACTGCAGGCTTAAAGGGAACCTGTCATCACCGAAACACCCCCTGAACTACAGTAAGTGTTGTGTAGTGTAAGTGATGCTGGATCCGAATATGTAAGTTTTATCTTCATACTCACTTCCATTCTGACGCTGTGCTCCCACAAACTTGCAGTAAAATGCACTCACTGGACTCTTCTTTGAGTCCTCTCCATTATGTGAGTGAGCACTGGAGTCCAGTGAGTGCATTTTACCGCTGGTTTGTCAGAGCACAGTGTCGGAATGCAAGGGAGTACGAAGATAAAAATTACATGTTCGGATTCAGCATCACTTACCCTATACATCACTTACTCTAGTTCAGGGGGTGTTTTGGAGATGACAGGTTCCCTTTAAAGGGGTATTCTCATCTTAGACAATGGGGGCATATCGCTAGGATATGCCCCCATTGTCTTATAGGTGCGGGTCCCACCGCTGGGATCCGCACCTATATCCAGAACGGAGCGGGGAGCGCTGCGCCTGGAGGACCCCGGGTTTCTGGGGGTCCGGCCACCACCAGGCGCAGCTCCCCGATGCGCTCATAGAAATGAATGGGAGCACAGCGCGCAAGCGCGGCCACCGCTCCCATTCATTTCACTGGAGCCGGCGAAAGTAGCCGAGCCAGCGCTCGGCTATTTTCGGTGGCCCCATAAAAATGAATGGAGGACGGCTGCGCTTGCGCAGTGCGCCCTCGTTCAGTTCGGGGGCTCCGTTCTGGATATAGGTGCAGGTCCCAGCGGTGGGACCCGCACCTATAAGACAATGGGGGCATATCCTAGCAATATGCCCCCATTGTCTAAAATGAAAATAATTCTTTAACAGCAGAAATAATAGCAAAGGATGTCAGGTATATAGTATACAGAGAGTATCATACAGCATGCAGCAGCTGCACAGGTGGCGTTAATGGCAGGCCACCTAGCGCTATTTTTAACACCCCCAAAATAAAATAAAAAGTTTGCCAGCAAGATACAATAACCCTTAAAAGAGATTTTGGGTCTTTGAAATTCTATCCCTGCCTAGTGTTCTTCTGTCCCTACTCTGTCTGTCCCTGCTTGCAGCAGCTCTCCCTGCTCGGTATGATCCGGTCACATGTCACCAGGTGCTTTATAGCACCCGATGACGCGTTCCCGGCCAGCCAATCACTGTAATGCCAGTAGCTATCATGGCTACTGGCATTACAGTGAATGCCAGCACCTTCCCGCACGCTAATTAGCCAATTAGGGGAGGAGACTCGAGCATGGCGCTCGAGCACATGCGGTGTTCGGCAGAACATCGCATGGTCACGAGTGCCGCCATGTTCGACCAAATAGTGTATTCGGCCGAACATGTTCGCTCATCACTAGTGGTCATATGACACAGAGCAATGGTTTTGTGTACGTTAACTAATTATTTCTAACTCAATACACCATGTAAAACTACATTTCCACTGCAGTGGCTGCTGCAGTGGAAATGTAGTATAAAAAAAAGGTTGTCTTCATGACATGTTTCCAGGGGCGGATTGGCCATATACTTTACAGGGAAATCTCCCGGTGGGCCGATGCCCAGGGGGCTGCCTGGGCCCTCCTCATGGCCAACCAGTGGAAGTTTTTGGGGATATATTTTGTGCTGCTGGCAGTATTTTATGGTATTTGGCTCTGTTGGGGTGGTATAATGTGCCACAATATGGAATTGCTGGCCCTGCCTTCCATCAATTTGGACCCAATTTGGGGCAGCTTTTAGTAATTTTTCCAGGGCCACTTTATGTTCTCAGTCCGTCCCTGCATGTTTCATTGGTACAATACTTACAAAAAGGCATCCCGAACTGCCAGCCAGTAAGCAGAAGAATGTAATTCTCATTCTGATCCCTGGGCATCTGGAATTATATTAAATCTTTCTTTAACCATATATGGGCAAAATAAAACTTCCATCCATCATTCTCGAGTTCTTGATACCTGAGGAACATGTTCTCTTTGCATCAGCCTAAAATCTCTCATTGGCCTCAAATTCTCTCCTTATCAAGTTTTACTTATGATACTTTCCATATTACTATGCTATCTGCGTAGTTTATTAATTGGAAGTGCGTTTATCACCAGAGACTTTAAAAGGCCGTCTTTCTGTGTAATTACACTACACTTATTTATCGCTGAGATATAAAACTTTAGACATAGACAAATGAGCACAATAAGAGACTTCAGTATCATGTTTATCAGAATATGAACACGAACAGCTAATGAGCTGAATGTTTGATAACCAGGGGGACCAGGTAGGAAATTAGAGAATCTGTAAAACATCAGAAGTATGAGTGCTCAGTAATTTCTACAAAATAAAGAAAATAAGATGTTATGGCTACAGTTTATTCAGGAATAAAAAGCATGTAAATAGATAATATAGGGAGGATAAATAATATATATATATATATATATATATATATATATATATATACACACATACATAGCAGATGAATAACATAAATAGCAGACAGATATGGCAGATAGATATTGCACTGTTGTGCTCCTCCTTGCAGGAACTTATGCCATGCCACCCACTTAGCTGATTCCCTCAGTCAGCCCGAGGTGTGGGTGCTCTCGTCCTCCTTTTCTAGCCTGTAGCTGGCCGCTGTTGCCACTTGTGTCATATGTCCTATAGGATGTAAGTGCTTGTTCCTGGCCTCTTAAAGGGCCAGCACGTTCACGCCCAAATCCTTCCCATCTAAGGCTGGCCGCCACTGGGTATATGAGGCACTTTTCCCCGTGGGATGGTGCCTGAGCTTGGGTTCCTAGTTTCTAGTTAACTAATGAAGGTGTCTTATTCTGTCATTCTGTCAACTCTGATTCTCCATTACCTTCCCTTACCTTAGCTTGTTTCTAGTATTGACCCATTGCCACCTGCCCTGACCTTGGATTTGTTCTTGACTATATTTGAACTGTGCCTGCCTTGACCTCAGCTTGTCTCCTAACTACATAGATTGCTCGACCCCTCAGTGCTTTGCACCACTGACCCTGATTCCCATTAGACAGTCTCCAACTACACCAGGATTATCTCAAGAGGTAGTGGTGTAGTGGCTCCCCTACAGCGTATAACAGATCCTGTATACGTGTTAAAGGGTGAAAACAGGGGACTTTCAGGCTAATGCCCTTAGAGGTAGCCCAAAGCTGGCTAGTTGGTATATTGGGTCTACACCCACTGTCCATTTTAAGGTAAGTCACACTTCTTTTCATGACTTGGCACCACCCCTAATGTTTATTTGGACACCAGGGCTGTGAAGCAACATCCTTGCGCCACACATGGGGCTATTTTTGGATGGTGCTGAGAAGCTTCATCAGCACCTGGGAGACTATTCCAACAGTCCAAATGATCTCTCCCTTTTTTCAGGAACCTCCATGATGTTCTTGGGCAATTGGCGATACATAGATAGATAGATAGATAGATAGATAGATAGATAGATAGATAATAGATAGATATACTGTACAGATAGATAATAGATATGAGATAGATAATAGATACAGTGCCTTGCGAAAGTATTCGGCCCCCTGGAACTTTTCAACCTTTTGCCACATTTCAGGCTTCAAACAAAAAGATGTAACATTTTAAATTTTTGGTGAAGAATCAACAACAAGTGGGTCACAGTTGTGAAGTGGAACGAAATTTATTGGATCATTTAACCTTTTTTTTGTAATAATAAAACTGAAAAGTTGGACGTGCAAAATTATTCGGCCCATTTACTTTCAGTTCAGAAAACTCACTCCAGAAGTTCATTGAGGATCTCTGAATGATCCAATGTTGTCCTAAATGACTGATGAAGATAAATAGAATCCACCTATGTGTAATCAAGTCTCCGTATAAATGCACCTGCTCTGTGATAGTCTCAGGGTTCTCCATTATGAAGACCAAGGAACACACCAGGCAGGTCAGTGATAATGTTGTGGAGAAGTTTAAAGCTGGATTTGGATACCAAAAGATTTCCCAAGCACTAAACATCCCAAGGAGCACTGTGCAAGCGATCATATTGAAATGGAAGGAGTATCAGACCACTGCAAATCTACCATGACATGGCCGTCCCTCTAAACTTTCATCTCAAACAAGGAGAAGACTGATAAGAGATGCAGCCAAGAGGCCCATGATCACTCTGGATGAACTGCAGAGATCTACAGCTAAGGTGGGAGAGTCTGTCCACAGGACAACAATCAGTCGAACACTTCACAAATCTGGCCTTTATGGAAGAGTGGCAAGAAGAAAGCCATTTCTCAAAGGGAGACACACCAAACATGTGGAAGAAGGTGCTCTGGTCAGATGAAACCAAAATCAAACTTTTTGGAAAGAATGCAAAATGATATGTTTGGCGAAAAAGCAACACAGCTCATCACCCTGAACACACCATCCCCACTGTCAAACATGGTGGTGGCAGCATCATGGTTTGGGCCTGCTTTTCATCAGCAGGGACAGGGAAGATGGTTAAAATTGATGGGAAGATGGATGGAGCCAAATACAGGACCATTCTGGATGAAAACCTGTTGGAGTCTACAAAAGACCTGAGACTAGGACAGAGATTTATCTTCCAACCAGACAATGATCCCAAACATAAAGCAAAATCTACAATGGAATGGTTCAAAAATAAACGTATCCAGGTCTTAAAATGGCCAAGTCAAAGTCCAGATCTGAATCCAATTTAGAATATGTGGAGAGCTGAAAACTGCTGTTCACAAACGTTCTCCATCCAACCTCAAAGAGCTCGAGCTGTTTTGCAAGGAAGAATGGGCAAGAATTTCAGTCTCTAGATGTGCAAAACTGATAGAGACATACCCCAAGCGACTTGCAGCTGTAATCGCAGCAAAAGGTGGCGCAACAAAGAATTAATGCAAGGGGGCCGAATAATTTTGCACGCCCAACTTTTCAGTTTTATTATTACAAAAAAAGTTTAAATGATCCAATAAATTCCGTTTCACTTCACAATTGTGACCCACTTGATTCTTCACCAAAAATTTTAAATGTTATATATTTTTGTTTGATATGTTACAAAAGGTTGAAAAGTTCCAGGGGCCGAATACTTTCGCAAGGCACTGTAGCTATGAAATAGATATGAGATAGATAGATAGATAGAGAGATAGATAGATAGATAGATAGATAGATAGATAGATAGATAGACAGATAGATTTCATATCTGATTTATGGTGTTTTTCTCACAGGAAACTTCATTGCCCCAGAAATTATATCCACATGAACCTCTTTGTGTCTTTCATTATACGAGGAGCTGCCGTGTTCATTAAAGATGCCATTCTTTTTGCTGATGAGAATATTGATCACTGCACCATGTCTACGGTGAGAATATCCATGTGTGATGGTTAGAGTTAGGTCTACATACAGAGATATAGGATTGTCATTCCATCTTGGTGGAATTTGTAAAGTGGTGCACTTACACCAACAGATTATCTGACCAATTTCTGTCCAATCAGACCAATAGTTGTGTATAACAAAAGATCTGTGTGTAATTGGCTGTCTGACCAATGATTGGTCAAATAATCTGTTGGTGTAATACAACCCTACAGCTACTCAGTTAAAGTTAACATCCTCATATATTTGCAAAGAGGAGAATTGCTTCAAAATACTGTATGTTCCACTCTGGAGGACCTGGCAAGCCTGTGCGTTACACAGATAGCCCACTGATTGCAGTCAGAGCTGTGTATCACTTCAGTTTCCCTGTGGCAGAACCTCAAGGAAATTGAATACTTCATACTAAGTTTACTTTATACAGGGTGGGCCATTTATATGGATACACCTAAATAAAATGGGAATGGTTGGTGATATTAACTTCCTGTTTGTGGCACATTAGTATATAGGAGGGGGGGAACTTTTCAAGATGGGTGGTGACCATGGCGGCCATTTTGGATCCAACTTTAGTTTTTTCAATGGAAAGAGGGTCATGTGACACATCAAACTTATTGAGAATTTCACAAGAAAAACAATGGTGTGCTTGGTTTTAACGTAACTTTATTGTTTCATGAGTTATTTACAAGTTTCTGACCACTTGTGTTCAAAGTGCTGCCCATTGTGTTGGATTGTCAATACAACCCTCTTCTCCCACTCTTCACACACTGATAGCAACACCGCAGAAGAAATGCTAGCACAGGCTTCCAGTATCCGTAGTTTCAGGTGCTGCACATCTCGTATCTTCACAGCATAGACAATTGCCTTCAGATGACCCCAAAGATAAAAGTCTAAGGGGGTCAGATCAGGAGACCTTGGGGGCCATTCAACTGCTACATGATGATGTGTTTCCCTCTTTATGCACTGAAGCTGGCACGTTCCCTGAGTTTTTCCAGCAAGATGGTGCACCACCACATTATGGGTGTCAGGCCCGAGCATTCCTAGATGAACAGTTTCCTGGAAAGTGGATTGGTCATCTTGAGCCAGTTGAATGGCCCCCAAGGTCTCAGTGTGTGAAGAGTGGGAGAAGAGGGTTGCATTGACAATCCAACACAATGGGCAGCACTTTGAACACATTTTATAAGTGGTCAGAAACCTGTAAATAACTCATGAAAGAATAAAGTTACGTTAAAACCAAGCAGACCATTGTTTTTCTTTTGAAATTCTCAATAAGTTTGATGTGTCACATGGCCCTCTTCCCATTGAAAAAACTAAAATTGGATGCAAAATGGCCAACTTCAAAATGGCCACCATGGTCACCACCCATCTTGAAAAGTATCCCCCCTCCCATATACTAATGTGCCACAGACAGGAAGTTAATATCACCAACCATTCCCATTTTATTTAAGTATATCCATATAAATGGCCCACCCTGTAGATTAAAGGGGCTTTCTGAGGTTTTTAAAAACTTGTCATCTTTTATATGTCGTACTGTTCCAACACTGCTCTCTGGTTCTTGTCATGTGAACGATGGACATAACATCATCTCTGCGGGGCCCCTGTTTAGAGCCAAGTTTTTAGAAATCTCAGAAAACCCTTTTAAAGCGGATGAGGTTTTAAGGAGCATGGGAGCCTATCATCAGCTTGTGAACAACACCTTTAAATGAGTGCCAATAGCATTCATCCTAGAATACGGACATTGATTTGGAGAAATTTCAAAATGAGTATTGAGTATAACATGGGTGTTAGAGATGAGCTGTGACTCCTGACTCATGATGAAAAAAGTTCATATCATTCACATCCTTAAAAGGGTATTCTAGGGTTTTGATCGGTGAAATTCTGACCTCCCACACCTCTGCCAATGAGCTGGTTCAGTGTTGACTTCAATGGGAGCAGTGCTGCAGGACCCAGAGCCATCCAATACACACTACACATTGGACAGTATGTAGTTCCCACAGTGACTTCCAGCACAAGAGCCACACTGAAACAGGGGTGTGGTATGTTGGACCTTCACCAATCAGATGACCTGTGCTGAGGATTGGCCATCAATAACAAAATCCTGAAAAACCCCTTTAAAGCATCAAAAAGAGTCATTTATGTGTTCTTCCTGGTAGTTCTACTAAGCAATATGTTAAAACGGAGGGATCCATATAAGGTGGGAACTCATTTAAAGGGAGTGTCCAGAATTTTAAAAAATTATTTAAAAAAAAATTCCACAACTGTCCATGGATTGACTAGTATTGCATCTCAGCCCTGTTGAAATCAATTGAGCTGAGCTGCAATACGACACACAGGGTCACCCATTAACCTGAAATACACCTATATCAGGCGTATTTCAGGCGCAGTTTGCGGCGCAAACAACCATGTGACTTTTCCCCACCGGCCCATCTCATTCATTATTTTCTACACCTGATTTAGGCATAGAAAATGCGGGAATAGATGCGGCCCCATTCACCTCTATGGGGTGGGGAGCCACGGAGCTAGCTGCACGCGCCATGGCTCATTTGAAGCATGTCCTATACTTGTCCATACGCACGGACAAGTATAGGCATTTTCAATGGGGCCACACGGCGTGTGTTCCGAGCGCTGCGGAACACACGCCGGCCAGCCCCCATATATTTGCGGTTCTGCAATAATGCGGACCCACAAATATATGGTCGTGTGAATGGGGCCTAAGCCAGCAAGGAAGCAGTCTTACATTTAGAAGTGGTGGTAGATCCGCCGAAGTTATGTAGAGGATGGCGCCTCTACATAACTTTGGCAATCCACACCAGCACAGGGGCTTTATTAAGACCGGAGTCTAAAACGCCCCAAAAAAATGACCCCCAAATCTTTGGCCAGTAGTGATTCTTCTTTTGCTAGAAAAGAGATATTTTTTCTAATTCTTGAAAACTCCTTGATCTCTATAAAGATCAAGACTTGCTTCATACATAATTCAGTGTCATGCTCCCTCTCATTCCAGGTAAGCTGTAAGGCAGCTGTGGTTTTCTTCCAGTACTCCATCCTTGCAAATTTCTCTTGGCTTCTGGTGGAGGGAATGTATCTACACACTCTGCTCACCCTCACATTTACCTCACAGAAGCGGTATTTTTGGTGGTATATCGTCATTGGATGGGGTGAGTGCCGCCTCAAGCACAGTGTTAGATTATAAGATGTGTAATAAGGGCAGTTGCCCAGGGACCGCCACCATCTAGGGGCCTCCACCTACCAGTTTGGACCAACTATGGAGATGACATATTACACATTTTGGAGTCCAACTACTATATAGATATTTAACATATGGATTTTGGGGTTCAATTATAGTGAAGTATAGTCAATGTTTAGAGGGTCTTCTTTAGCATTCGCTTGTCTTCCTCAGGTCTCCCAGCACTTACCATTGCGGTATGGATAAAGACAAGAATCAGCTTTGATAATACTGGGTAAGACTCATTTTTCATTTTGCACTATAGTTCCATCAAAAAACCAACCACAGTTACGAAAGCCCAAATTGACCCTGTGAGAACCATCCTTCTTTTATATTTTAGCATCTTGACTCATGTTCTACTTAAAGGGAACCTGTCATGTCCGAAACACCCCCTGAACTAGAGTAAGCGTTGTATAGTGTAAGTGATGCTGAATCCGAATATGTAAGTTTTATCTTCATACTCACTTCCATTCCGACACTGTGCTCCCACAAACCTGCAGTAAAATGCATTGAGAGGGCTCTTCTTTGAGTCCTCTCCATTATATGAGTGAGCACTGGAGTCCACTGAGTAGGGTTGTCACGATACCAGAATTTTGAGTTCGATACCGATACGTACAAAAGTATCACGATACTCGATACTGATACGATACCTCGCCAAAATAAAGAAGAACCTATTAATGCCACCCTGGCCCTTATCTGTGCGCCCCTCACCCCCCCCCCTCCCCAGACCTTGCTTTTGACCCTGCTCTGTGCACCACCCTGGCCCTTTCAATGCAGCCCCTGGCTCTTATCTGCGCCCCTTTGGCTGTGCCTACCTGGCCCCTGTCTGCACCCCTGGGATCTGGCCCTTGTCTTTGTACGCCTCTTCCTGGTCTGCGCCCCTGGGCCCTTATCTGTGCCCCACTCCCTCTTTGTCTGTGCCTCTCTGGTTGTCGTCTCTGCTGCCCCCTGTGTGCGCCACCCTGGCCCTTATCTGTGCACCCCTCACCCCCCCTTCCCCCCCCAGGACCTTGCTTGTGACCCTGCCCCTTACCCCTTATCTGTGCGCCACTGGCCCTTTTCAGTGTAGCCCCTAGCCATATCTTGGTCCCCCCAGGCCTTGTTTGCACAGGTGTACTGTGACATCACTGTGTTTATTATCCCTGTACTGTGACATCACTGTGTTTATTATCTCTGTACAGTGACATCACTGTGTTTATTATCCCTGTACAGTGACATCGTTGTGTGTATTATCCCTGTACGGTCGGTGACATCACTGTGTTTATTATCTCTGTACGGTGACATCACTGTGTTTATTATCTCTGTACAGTGACATCGCTGTGTGTATTATCCCAGTGCAGGAAGAGGTAAGTGGTCCGTGTTTGTGTGTTTGTTTTCTATTTTTCAGGGTCGTGAATGCAGAGGACTACGTCGGATTCGGTGGACTACGTCGGACCAGCTCTTTTTTTTTTTTTTTAAATAAAATGGTCAAACAGGGGTCTGGGGGAGTGTTTATTTCAATAAAATGTTTTATACTTGTGTGTGTATTTTTTTTTACAATACTACAGTTTTAGTAATCACGGCTATCTACAGACGGCCCTGATTACTAATACTGGGCTTAGTGCTTGCTGGTATGGCAGGCCAGCACTAACCCCAACATCTATTACCTCGGCACCCACCGCCACCAGGGGTGCCGGGAAGAGCCGGGTACCCGCAGGACCGGACCTTCTAAATTGAGGGTCTGGCTCTGGGGCGGCTGCAGGCTGGTACCATTAGGCTGGGAAGGGCCAATAACCGTGTCCCTTCCCACCCTGGTAGTGCCAGGCTGCCGCTGCTGGTTGTATCTGGCTGGTGAAGGAAAAAAGGGGGGGACCCCATGCCTTTTTTTTTTAAATAATGAAATTTTTGAAAAAAAAAATGGCGTGGGGTCCCCCCCTTTTTTCCTTCACCAGCCAGATACAACCAGCAGCGGCAGCCTGGCACTACCAGGGTGGGAAGGGACACGGTTATTGGCCCTTCCCAGCCTAATGGTACCAGCCTGCAGCCGCCCCAGAGCCAGACCCTCAATTTAGAAGGTCCGGTCCTGCGGGTACCCGGCTCTTCCCGGCACCCCTGGTGGCGGTGGGTGCCGAGGTAATAGATGTTGGGGTTAGTGCTGGCCTGCCATACCAGCAAGCACTAAGCCCAGTATTAGTAATCAGGGCCGTCAGTAGATAGCCGTGATTACTAAAACTGTAGTATTGTAAAAAAAAAATACACACACACAAGTATAAAACATTTTATTGAAATAAACACTCCCCCAGACCCCTGTTTGACCATTTTATTTAAAAAAAAAAAAAAAAAAGCTGGTCCGACGTAGTCCACCGAATCCGACGTAGTCCTCTGCATTCACGACCCTGAAAAATAGAAAACAAACACACAAACACGGACCACTTACCTCTTCCTGCAGTGGGATAATACACACAGCGATGTCACTGTACAGAGATAATAAACACAGTGATGTCACCGTACAGAGATAATAAATATCAGATCAACACATTGTGCCCCCATCAGACCTCAGGTCAGCGTCTTGTGCCCCCATCAGACCTCAGGTCAGCCTCTTGTGCCCCCATCAGACCTCAGGTCAGCCTCTTGTGCCCCCATCAGACCTCAGGTCAGCCTCTTGTGCCATCAGACCTCAGGTCAGCCTCTTGTGCCCCCATCAGACCTCAGGTCAGCCTCTTGTGCCCCCATCAGACCTCAGGTCAGCCTCTTGTGCCCCCATCAGACCTCAGGTAGCCTCTTGTGCCCCCATCAGGACCTGCCGTCTTGTGCCCCCATCAGGTCAGCGTCTTGGCCCCTCAGACTCAGTCCCCACCCAGCCACTTTAAAAAAATCATACTTACCTGTTCTGGCCGCCGCCGCTGTCCTCAGGTTCCCCACTCCACTCTCTTGCCTGCCGGCGCTCACTATGACCTGACGCTGCGTCAGGTCATAGTGCGCGTCAGGGAAGACGGTGGAGCGCGGAACCAGTGAGGACAGCGGCGGCCAGAACAGGTAAGTATGATTTTTTTTTTTAAGTGGCTGGGACCTGGGTGGGCTGATCTGAGGGGGGTGCGGGGGCCCTGGCAGCGCGGCAGCACGGCAGCCCGATATTAGAACATGGGGCAACGCATTAAAGTGATGCGCGCGCCATGTTCTAAGTATCGGACTGCAAGAAAACTCGGTATCGAGCTTCGGTACCGCACTAGGTACCGAAACCGTACCGAGTTTTCGATATATCGTGCAACCCTACCACTGAGTGCATTTTACTGCAAGTTTGTGGGAGCACAGCATCAGAATGGAAGTGAGTATGAAGATAAAACTTACATATTTGGATTCAGCATCACTTACACTATACACCGCTTACTCTAGTTCAGGGGGTGTTTCGAAGATGACAGGTTCCCTTTAATGCTTTATACTGGTAACATACATAAAAGGGAGCACCATAGCATAGGTTTAATGGACCTCCATTATGGCCGGACCTTTCTACTTGTGCCAACTCATACACTAAAAGTATATCTAAAGACTTTCCTTTTGGCCTGCGTCACATTTTTTTTTCTTAAAGGAAATCAATGGACAACATAGAGCCCTAATAATCAGCTGGTCTAGGGCAGTGATGGATCAGTGGCAGGATCCCTGGTGTTTTAGGGCAGTGAAGGGTTTACTTTCAGAATCCCTGGTGGTAGAGAGCAGTGAAGGGATTAATATTTGGATTCCTGGTGGTGTAGGGCAGTGAAGGGGATTAGCATCCCTGGTTGAAGGGAAGGGGATAATATTTGATATCTGGGGTCCATGGATTACTTACCTCTCCAGGCTCCAGCATTGTCCCGGATGTAGCAGGAAGTTGAGCACTGATAGTTCAGTGTTCTCACCTGAACTGACCATAGAGATGGCTGCATGAGAGGGTAGAGAGTGGCTTAAGGGAATCAAGCTTCAGATCATAGATTAAAATGTATTGGCTCTGGGGAGGAAAACTTTGTCTCAGCGGAAGTTGCGTGAGACTTAGGAATACCGATCTGCTTATTTAAAAACATTTTAAAATAGGAATCCGAAATCGGGTTAGGTACCAAGTTGCCAGCTGGTCTCAAACCTGACTCCAGATTCCTATTTTTAAATGTTTTTAAATAAGCAGATAGGAATACCGAAGTCTCGTGAAACTTCAGCCGAGACAAAGGTTTCCTGCCCGAAGCCCATACATTTTAATGCTAAACAGAAACAGCATTTCAAACAAAGTTCTTTAACCCTTTTGGTACCGGAGGTTTTTTCGGCTTTGCGTTTTCGTTTTGCGCTCCCTGCCTTCAAACAGCCATAACTGTTTTATTTTTCTGTTCACATAGCTGTATGAGGGCTTGTTTTTTGCGGGACAAGTTGTACTTTCCAACACCACCATTTAATATTGCATATGGTGTAGTGGGAAGCGGGAAAAAAAATTCCAAATCGAGTGAAATTGCAAAAAAAAACGCTATTCCGCTACAGTTCTACGGGTTTTTTATTTACAGTATTCGATGTTCATTAAAACTGACCAGTTACTTTAATTCTACTGGTCAGTACGAATACGGAGATACCTAATATGTATAGTTTTTCCTGCGTTTTGATAGTGATAAAATAATTATAAAGTTGGACTTTTTTTTGTCATATCTTGACCCCTATAACTTTTTGGTATTTATGTGTACGGAGCTGTATGGGGGCTCATTTTTTGTGGGGCGATCTGAACTTTTTATTGATACCGTTCTGGGGTGTGTATGACTTTTTGATCACTTTTTATTAAATTTTTATAGAAAAAACAAAGCGACAAAAAACAGCGAATCGCCATTTTGACGCTTTTTTCCGCCACACAATTCGCTGTATTGGAATACGTGTGCATTTTCGGTCACGGTGATACCCATGATGTCTATATTTACTGTTATTTATGTTTTTATTTTTTAATTAAACGGAAAGGGGGTGATTTAAACTTTTATATTTTTTTATATATTTTTTAACATTTTTTTATGATTATTTTAAAGCTCAAATATGAGCAAATAGATTGTGTTTTTTATTTTTTCTTTATGAGCCATCAGGGCTTTTTAATTTTTAATTAAAAACTGAATTTGCTCATTTCTTATCCTGGCCTGCCATCTAGTGGCCAGAATAAGAATTGCACTTTGAAAGCTGTAAACCTCATCAGCGAGGTTTACAGCTTTCAGATCGTGATTGGCCACACGGGGCGTCTGTACACCACCCGGAAGCGAACGCTTCCAGGTTTAGACGCAACTAGATGCCGTAATCATGTGTGATCACGGCATCTAAAGGCCTATGAAGACGCCGCCGATGGCGGTAAGTACCCGCAAATCTCTGCTGTTAGAAACAGCAGAGTCTTGCCGGCCATGACGCCCGCCGCATGTGCGAGCGGGCGCCATGTGTCCGCATCGCCCCAGCGCCGTACATGTACGGCGCTGGGAGTCTAAGGGTTAATGGATCAACTTCGGATCTATGATCCGAAGCACGATTCGCTCAAGCCTAGTAGAGAGGATGGAGTAGCTGTAACTGTATGGCTGCATAGTTGCTCCACCCTCTCCAAGATCTGGCAGACTGTTTCAGGGGTGCCATATTCTACATTATATAAGGTATTCCCTTGTTTGCCAAGTCTTATGTGCTGTGTGAATAGAGGTCCCAGCCATAAAATGGCTGCTGATGGAGAGTCATGTGACCAGACAAATTATCTCCATGTGATGTCTCTTCCATTCAAATAATGAACAGGGGCGTAGCTAAAGGCTCATGGGCCCTGGTGCAAGAGTTCGGCTTGGGCCCTCCTTCCATCAGCGCTTTTTGGCCAGGGGCAGGGGAGCACTTAGCCTTTCTGCTGCCTGAGGTAAAAATTGAAATGCCCCCCCCCCATGCCAAGTTCTCAACCTAACTCATTCCCTCCAGTCCTACTGTTAAAGGTGTTGTCCTCTTTTTACTATTGATGATCTATCCTCAGGACAAGCGGGGGTCCGACCCCGAGCACCCCCACTGATCAGCTGTTTGAAGAGAGGGTAGCGCTCATATGAGAGCTGCTTTCTCTGCTCTGTTCACCTGCTCGCCATAGCATGTGCAGTGATGAGCAGTAAACAGAACAGAGAAGGCAGCGCTCATACAAAAAAAAAGTGGACAACCCCTTTAAAGACATACTTGCAAAACATTACATATTGTGCTACAGAAAATACAGCGCCACATATGTACCTCTTACATCCAGTGACGTCTCCTCTGATGTAGATGTTCCCTTTCCTCACCATCTCCTGTCAGACCAGACCACCATGATGATTCCTTTCAGCCATCTCTTCTCTCTGCAGAGTTTGACAAACAAACAAACATATTAGTTTCCTACTTTTCCATCCTCTTCCCACCTTCTGAACTCCCCATCCTGCCACACCAATACTGTGCCCGCTGTGCTCCCCAAAACTATACAGTCCCCCTGATAATACTAGTGCCACACACACCCCCAAAAAAATACCCCCTTATCTTTCAGATCCGACCCTCATATCAAACCACAGAGGGCACAGAGGAGGCAAAACCACCGCGTGGAGGGGGCAAAGAGGAGGCAAAACTACCGTGTGGAGGGGCAGAGAGGAGGCAAAACCCCCGTGTGTGCGTGGGGGGGGGTGTCTCACAGAGGAGGCAAAACCACCGTGTGGAGGGGGCAAAGAGGAGGCAAAACCACCATGTGGAGGGGCACAGAGGAGGCAAAACCACCATGTGGAGGGGCACAGAGGAGGTAAAACCACCGTGTGGAGGGGGCAAAGAGGAGGCAAAACCACCATGTGGAGGGGCACGGAGGAGGCAAAACAACCATGTGGAGGGGCACAGAGGAGGCAAAACCACCATGTGGAGGGGCACCCAGGAGGTAAAACCACCGTGTGGAGGGGCACAGAGGAGGCAAAACCACTGTGTGTGTTTGGGGGGGGGGGGGGTCACAGAAAAGGCAAAACCACCGTGTACCCAAAACCACTTTTTGTAATGGGCACTATGGAGTTAAAAATATCACTTAAGGGGATGTATGGTGACCAATGCAACTGTAGATGACTTATACACCCTATACACTCCCCTTCATAAACTACATAAAATACAGTTGCCAGACCACTCACCAGAAATCACTGACCACAAGGGGCGGATTGGCAATGCACCTTACCGGGGAAACTCCCAGTGGGCCGATTGCCTTTTAATAGGCAGGGGGCCGGCAGAGCCCAATCTTCAGCAGCCAGCTCCAATACACATCGCTGGCCACCGGCCCTCCTGCTCTCAGGCATTATCATACAGAGTGCATGATAATGACAGCAGAGGCTAGCATTGTGTATTACCACCTGCAATACACATTGCAGGTGCTGGCCCTGCTGCGCTGTCATTATCATACAATGTGTATGATAATGACCTCAGTGGCCGTCAATGTGTGAGAGCCTCAGCAGAACAAAAATCACCTCCCTCTCCTGCCCTCACTGTACAGAGCTGCAGCCTCAGAGCTGGGAGCTGTCATGTGATGTATGCCAGCCAATGACAGCCCTCCTCTCCAGACTCAATTTCCTGCTCTCCAAACATGGAGACATAGCCCTCCCCTGCTGTTACCAGGTATGCTGACACTACAGTACCTCCTTCTATTTCATCAGTCTCTCAGCCTGGTCCCTCTGTGTGCCATGTCCTCACCAACTATACTGCAAGACTACCCCTAGTAATACATATGTACTGCAGTATGTATATTACTTGGGGTAGTCTTTCAGTGTGTATATACAGTATACACATGTATAGATATGTACTGTAGTGTATATAGATATACACATATGTATATATGGTATATGTACTGCAGTATATGTGTATATACATACATATGTATAGATATATACTGCAGTGTATGTATATGTATGTGTGTGTATATACAGTATACATATGTATAGATATGTACTGTAGTGTTTATAGATATACACATGTATATATGGTACATATACTGCAGTGTATGTATATGTTTGTATATACACATATGTATAGATATGTACTGCAGTGTTTGTATATATATATATATATATATATATATATATATATATTCACAGTATATACAAAGAAAAAGACCGCGGCACTTCCAACTGGCGAAAAAATGTGTAGTCTTTTATTCACCCATGCAACATTTCAGTCCACTTACTGGAACCGTTCTCAAGCACGGTCCCAGCAAGTGGACTGAAATGCCTCATGGGTGAATAATGGACTACACATTTTTTCACCAGTTGGAAGTGCTGCGGTCTTCTTATTTCTATTTACGCTGGACGGTGGGTTACGTTTAAACTGCTGCCACTTCTTACTTTGATTATGGCTTGTGCTGCCCTGGACTTTGTTGCTGTATGTATATATTATATCTATCTATCTATCTATCTATCTATCTATCTATCTATCTATCTATCTAGTTAGTCCTGCAGTATGTGTGTGTGTGGACATATACATGTATATATGTTCCACCAATGAAAAAAATGCGGTTTTCAAAAGGACAGTATCTGGATCCATAAACATAAAAAAATACAAAAACAAAATGTTAAATATAAAAATACAAAGTCAAGTAACATCTAAGGGCTCATGCACACAAACGTATTTTTGTTTCGTGTCCTGTTTTTTTTTTTTTGCACCCTGTATGTGGAACCATTCACTTCAATGGAGCCACAAAAAAAAAAAACAAAACTGAAATTACTCCATGTGCATCCATGTCCGTATGTCCACAAGGGCATTCTGCAAAAAAATAGAGCATGTCCTATCTTTGTCTGCATTACGGATAAGTATAGGACTGTGCAATTAGGGGCCGGATGATCCATTCCGCAAAATGTGGAACGCACACGGCTGGTATCCATGTTTTGCGGATCCGTCTGTGAGCTGAGTTAACATCACCTTTTTTTCCATTCTTCTGATGCAGTACTTTTTTCTAAAATAATGGATCTCAGGCTGAAATGGTTCAAATGAATGCCAGATTTGCATAACTGATGTTCAGGATCTGTTTTATTTTTATAGGATCCATTTATTTATTTTTTAATTTTTATGTTCGTTTGATGGATCAGAAGAACGAAAAATTAACGGTGATCTCATCTCAGCCTAATATGGGATCTGTTATAGAATTTAGCATGAACGTCTGCTACTCAGTAATATACAAGGATGTATTTGTAGCTGGCCTAACAGTTTGCTGACCTCGCCTACTTGACTTGGCCACGCCCTCTGCCAGTTTGGCTCCACCTTCAACATGGGACCACTTTTACCTTTTTTCCAGGGCCACTTTGAGTTCCCAATCCGCCCCTGCTGACCACATCAAAAGTGCCTGCACTCTCCCTGCTCTGGACACTGCACTGCAGCTCATTCTCTGCTCTTATCCTGCATCTCCTACAGTTTGTAAGGGCCAGGAAGAAGTAGTCACATGATCCTATGACGTCATTCTCTCAAAGGAGCCAATACATTCTAGGCTCGCTTTAGCACGAGAAGAGAAAGCAGGGCTGGGGGTAAGTACAGCTCTTCACTCCCCTGCCTCCTGCATACAATCGAGCGCTTCCATATGGAAGCGCTCACTAATATTCCCTTTATAAGGTGTACTGCATCTTATAAAGGGAAATACACAGCAGAACTGGCAAGGGGCCCGGTCGCAACTGCGACTGCTGCGACCCCTATAGCTACGCCAGTGCTTTCACAAGCTCCTGCTCGTCTCAGCAGGCTAAGTATAAGTGATGTAACTGGTTTACTCAGCCTATGGGCCAATCAGAGCAAGCCCTTCCCACTAGGTCAGGTGATCAGGTTCTTCCCGGGCTTTTTGATGCTCTCACCGCGAACATTTCCACACAAATAACAAACATACAGTAAAAGTATGCTACAAAACTGAATTTGTATGCATTAGAGCGTACAAATGATCAGATGCGTAGCATTAGCGTCCAAATGATCAGACGTGTACATAGCGTTAGCGTACAAAGATTTAAGACATTTAAGATTCGTATGGAGCGAATCTAAAAAGTATAATAAAATACGGATTCGCTTCGGAGTAGGAAATAACGAAGATTCGTAATAGATTTACGAAGCGGCGAATAGATTCGCTCATCTCTAATAATAATCAATAAACATAAAAGCTAATGTGTTAGAAGTATAAGGATCCTATTGACTTTGACAAGGGTCAAATTATGATCTCTTGATGACTGGACCAGAGTATCTCCGAAACGGCAGGTCTGTGTGTGATTGGTATACATTGATTAGAACCTACTAAAAGTTGCCAAGGTATGGGCAACTGGTGAAATGGCATTGGGGTCATGGGCATCCAAGGCTCAGAGTGATGCCCATGAAAATAGAAAGCTGATTGTTATAAACCAATCGCACAAAAAAGGCTCCATAGCACATATTGCATAAAAAAAATAATGCTAACAATGATAGAAATGTGTTAATGTGATGTGTATAGAGCTGTGTAGCCGCAGAGTGGTTAGAGTGGCCATACTGACTTCTGTCCTCCAGTGGCAGATTGGAAACTCAAAGTGACTCTGGAAAAAAACATAGAAGTGGCCCCATTTTGTATTGTTCCTTTTTTTATTAATATTGGGGTAAAGGGCTGATTTGAATTTTTTATATATTTATATATTTATCATCCAAAATTCGCTTTCCTAAATGTTCGTAGAATTTTTCTAAAGATTCATACTTCTAACGAATCTATTCGGCCGAATCTGCCTACAAATCATACTTTATTATGTGGTGTTTTGCAAACATTCGCACACTAATAACGAACGTACAGTTGTTAAGTTAAGGTACGCAACTTGTGAACACGTACGCATGAGCGTACAAAATTGCGTACAAATCCTCAGCGTACTATTGTCTAGCGATTGCGTAATACGCAGGCAGGCACGACGCTAGGCTTTGCTGGAGCGGAATGGTGGAGCAGGAGGAACGTTCTGAGTCTGACCCCTGGCTACATGATACTGTATCAGCAGATGACAGCAGATCATCCGGCTGTGATTGAGATGAGCGTGCCATCCACTCCACTACCTCATCCATTTTCTCCTCCACTACAATTTTGCGCCTTGGTGGGTTAGCCTGGTGGAACACTGGCCAAGTATTGCGAATACTACTAGTAGAAGCTCCGGCTGCAGGTCCTTTAGCACTGCTGCCCTGTGCCACCTTCTCATTTTTTTTGGAACTCAAGGTCTGGCTGAAACCCTTTTGCTTTTCCAGACATTTTCATTTGACTGTGGCACTGCAGGTCTTTGTCTCTCTCCCTGCCTGATTAATTACTAGCCCTGCACTTGCCCTGCAGTATCCCTGATATGTGTAATATTGATTCCCAGAACAATTACACCCCAATTTTAACAAAACAGTTCTCTGTCTCTCAGAACTTCACAGACAGTGCTTCTGCTCGTCTCAGCAGTCGTAGCACAACTGATGCGTCACTGGCTTACCGAGCCTGTGAGCCAATCAGAGCAAGCCCTTCCCACTAGGTCAGGTGACCGCTTTCTTCCCGTTTTTTTGCCACACGAATAACGAACTAACAGTAAAAGTTTGCTAATTAACTGAATTCGTACGCATCAGCGTATAAAATAACTTATACGTTGCATTAGCGTACAATTTATCGGACAAGTACGTAGCAAATGCGTAGAAAGTGTTAAGAACATTTTCGAATCTAGCGGAGCGAATCTCAAAAAATCTGGATTAGCTTTGCAGCTGAAAATTTCCAAAATTCGTATCGAATCTACGAAGCGGCGAATAGATTCGCTCATCTCTACTTTTTACATTTTTTTCGCTTATTTTAAGTCCCCTAGAGGACTTTACCATGCGTTCATCTGCTTCTCCCATAGACTGCAATGATTTGCCATTGCAGCCTATAGGAGATTTAGTGTGTTTCTATGGAGCCCTACTACAGGCAGAACTCCAAAGGGACATTGCTGTGGCAGGCTTCAGAGGCTTCCTGTAATAGTGATTGCTGTCTGATGATATACTCCTGCTTGCCACCACTGTCCCAGGCTCAGTGTTCGGCGGTGGACCCGCTCCACGGTTTCCTTCCAGCCCTGGGCACAGCATGCTTTCAGCTTGTTCCCTGTGTCGCCTGCCCTGACCTTTTGCTTGTGTGACTTCACTTCTGCCTCATCCTTAGCACTGTTGCTCCTGGCTACGACTAGGCCTGTTGACTATGTCTGTACACCTCTGGTACCTTGCTCTGGTACCTCCTGGTCCGCCAATCCTCCTCAAGATGTAGCGGCCTGGTCAGAGGCGTAGCTAGAACTGACTGGGCCCCACAGCAAATTTTTGTATGGGCCCCCCCACACACACACAAGCTCACCATATACATAGCTGCACTCATACACGCACTCTCCATATACATGCGCTCACCATATACATAGACCCACTCATACACGCACTCTGTACATACATGGACGCACTCATACACAGTCATCACATACATGGACGCATCTCATACATGCACTCTCCACATACATGGATGCATAAATACACAGTCACCGCATATATGGATGCACACATATACAATACACATATATAGACAACCAGCTTTCCTGCTGTGCCTCTCCCCCATACTCTAATGCAGGGCTGGCCAAGCTGCGGCTCTCCAGCTGTTGCAAAACTACAACTCCCAGCATGCCCAGTCTGCCTACAGCTATCATCCTACAGCAGGGCATGGTGGGAGTTGTAGTTTAACAGCTGGAGAGCCTCAGGTTGGCCAGCCCTGCTCTAATGCCTCTGCACTTGTGCCATGCAGGATAGCAGGGAAGCTGGATGACATCTCATGATGTAATGTCACCCAGCTTTCCTACTGTACTGCATGTCACATGTGCAGAGACATGAGGACAGTCTGGGAAAGCTGATTATAACCCCAATTCCCCTGACACTCACATCACTGGGAGGTTGAGGAAATCCTACTGTTGTCCAGCATGCTCCAAATGGAAGGGAATCGCGGGTAGGAAAGGGGGCGGGGCTATGATAGCTCCGCCCACATCAGACCGCCCTGATGCTGGGGAGAGGCGAGGGAAGTCAGCTGCTCTGACGGGCGGCCGGTTTGACCAAGTACAGTGAATGCTCCCAGGCCCCTTCTGAGCTCGGGCCCCGAAGCAGCTGCTTCCCTGGTAGCTACGCCACTGCCTGGCATCTGCATCTGCACTGCTGGGAGTTTAGTGTAGACGTAGTACATTTTAATGAGTGATGTGTCTGGTCACTCACATGACTCCCCATCAGCTGCCATCTTATGGACAGGACCTCTATGCGGACAGTATGGAAGATTTGCCTAAAAAGGAGGCGTGGCTTATGAAATATAGCAAATGGCACACAATATCGACAAAAACTATATTAGTAACAGCCATATAGGCATCTTACATACACATTGCTTACAAGTATCAAGAAAGTGGCTAACCCTTTTAAGGAGGGAGTTCAGGAAGTCTACTTGGAAACAGACTTTCCCTACACAGTTGTAGGGATCAGAAATTCACCAGAAATTAGCTTAAAGGGGTTCTCAGGGAATTAAGAAAATACTGAAATATTACTTTATTATAAATATATTCCCAAATACCTTTCATTAGTTGTAATGGCTTATTTTGTCTAGGGAGCAATCATCAGGAGAAATAAAATGGCTGCCATCCTATTAGTACAAACAAAACCTGTCCTAATCACACAGGAGGACAAGTTACTTCACAACACTGAGCTAAAGACAGGGGCGGACATACCCCGCAGCCGGTTCGGCTGCACAGGGGCCCAGGGTGGGAGGGGGTCCCTTTCTCACGGGCAGCAGAGCAGGGAGAGATGAGCGCTTCCATTGTGGAAGCGCTCATCTATATTCATCTGTATCGCCGTCCTCAGGACAGCGATACAGATGAATAGTGCAGAAGAGCAGCGGAGAGGCGTTTCCCCTGCTCGTTCCTCTGATAGGCTACAGGCTCTAGGCCTGCAGCCTATCAGAGGCCGGCACAGGCGTCATCGCGCCGCCTGAGCCGTGCAGAGCGGGACACAGGCCTGAAGAGGCCTGCATCGCTTCACGTCATGGAGGTAAGTATAAGTGTTTATTGTTTTAATTATTTAAAGTATATTGTGGCAAGAACAGGGGTGGGGGCCCTATATACTGGCACATTTGGGGGGTGGCACTGTGGAAAAGGGGGAATAAGCACTTTGGGGGCCCGATTTACCAGCACATTTTGGGGCACTATGGGGAAGGGGCCAAAGAGCACTATGGGAGCATATACCGGGGGCCCTATAAACTGGCACATATTATGAGGGGGCATATACTGGGGGCCCTATAAACTCGCACATATTATGAGGTGGCATATACTGGGGGCTCTATATACTGGCACACATTATCGGGGGAGCTATGGAGAATTGGGGGGGAGGAGCACTATGGGGGCATCTACTGGGGCCCTATATATTGGCACATATTATGAGGTGGCACATACTGGGGGCCCTATATACTGGCACACATTATGGGGGGCGCTATGGAGAATTGGGGGGAAAGGAGCACTATGGGGGCATCTACTGGGGCCCTATATATTGGCGCACATTATGGGGGCACTATGGAGAAATGGGGGGAGCACTATGGGGGCATCTACTGGGGGCCCTATATATTGGAACGCATTAAGGGGGGCACTATGGAGAAGTGGGGGAGAAGAGCACTATGGGGGCATTATATAAGGGCATTTAATACTGGCACCCATTTTGGTACCACTATGGGGAAGGGGGGAGAGGAGCATTATGGGAGCATCTATGTGCGGCAGTCTATAGGGGCATTTTATACTGGCACATTATGGAGGGCACTATGGGGGCATCTACTGGGGGCACTATATAGGAGTAGCTGTAGGTGTATAGCTCCACTATTGGCACTAAGGGAGGTATTTTTTTTTTTACTGCAACAAAACTGGGCTTTTTTTTCTGACGCACATTATAAGGGCACGTTTTTCTACTGTCACACATTATAAAGAAAATTATTACTACCAGGGGCATTATGGTGGGCTTTATTACAAGTGGGGGACTATGGGAGCATTATTACTTCTGGATCACAGTAGGGACATTATTACTGCAGGGGCACTATTACTACTAATGCACTCTGGCACATAATTATTACCATTGTTGGGATTTTGGGGAGCACTATTACTGTGGAGGCACCCTGGCACAGTAACAGCTTAGCATAGTTATTTTTGGGGGACATTATGGTTACATTATAAGCATCAGGGACACTATTTACTGGGTGCAGTTATTTTTTAGAGCATTTTGTGCCAATAATTATTGAAGGGGGCACTATCTGTGTGTAACTAATATTTTCAGGTGGTATATCTGTTTCTGCAGCATAGTTTTGGGGAGCACAGCGTCTTAGTATTGGGGGTGCATGATGGGAAAGAAGGTGGGAGAATGATGGAAAAGTAGAAAACTAAGATGTCTGTCAAACTCTGCAGAGAGAAGAGATTGCTGAAAGAAATCGTCATGGCGGTCTGGTCTGAATGGAGAAGATAAAGAAAGAGAACATCTACATCAAAGAAGAAGTCACTGGATGTAAGAGGTATGTGGACCTGTATTAGGCTACCTTCACATCTGAGTTAGTGATTCTGGCAGGCTGTTCCAGCAGAGAACAAACTGCTGGAATTCACTGGATACGGCACTGCTGGATGCAAAATGCCCACCGGCCCCATTAACTATAATGGGCTCCGGCAGAGATTCGGCCACAATCTGGCAAAAATGCAGAGAATCAGCAGGACACAAACTGCTGAGTGCCTGAGTCTGTGTCCGGCCAATTCCTTGCATTCTCTGCCAGATTAGGTGGCCGGATCGTGGTGCCGCAGGTGTGAAAGTAACCTGCCCTCTATGTTTTGTATTGCTGTATGTAATGTTAGGAGGGAATAGGTTAGGTCGAGAATTTGGATCTTATCAGCTGTATTAAGGATCATAATCACTGACAAGCAGTGCAGAGAGGAGGATGAGGCAGCTCTTTACCTCAGTGTTGTGAAGTAACTTGTCCTCTGTGTGATTAGGACAGGTTTTGTGTGTAGTAATAGGACAGCAGCCATTTTATTTTTCCTAATCATTGCTCCCCAGACAAAACAAGCCATTATCACCAATGAAAGGTATTTGAGAATATATTTATAATCAGGTAATATTTAAATATTTTCATTTTCTTTATTCCTGGAGAACCCCTTTAAATGACCACTCATGTGATGAGATGAGCTCATCTTCTGGATTTCACTAAGAACGGGATAGAGCAACCTGCAATGTATGTGAAAACATGCAAGCTGCAGAGTAAAAATAGGTGAATATTTTTAATAAAAAAACTATTAGAAAAATGTTTATTTAAAGCCCAGATTACATACATTATTAGAACTAAATAAAGTCCACACAAGACACCATTTACCTGCTGTTTCAGGAGTCTGGTCATTTACATTTTTTGGTAGTCTCCTGGGTATTCTGAGAGAGTTGGCTAAGTATGTGTGAGTTTGAAATAAACTAATATATTGCTTTTAGAGATGAGCGAATCTATTCGTCAATTCATCAAGCTGTGAAGCAAATCCGAGTATTAGGTGATTCGCTCTGTTAAGATTCGAAAATGTTCCTAAGGCTTTCTACGCATTCGCTACGTACTTGTCCAATAAATTGTACGTTAATGCTACGTATAAGTTACTCTATACGCTGTTGCGTACGTATTCAAGTAATTAGCAAACTTTACTGTTAGTTCGTTATTTGTGCGCAAAACCCCGGGAAGAAAGCGGTCACCTGACCTAGTGGGCAGGGCTTGCTCTGATTGGCTCAGGCTCGGTAAGCCAGTGATGCATCACTTCTGCTGCGACTGCTGAGACGAGCAGAAGCACTGTGTGTGAAGTTCTGAGACCTGTTATTGTTAAAATTGGGGTATAATTGTTCAGGGAATCCATATTACACATCAGGGATACTGCCGGGCAAGTGCAGGGCTAGTAATTAATCAGGCAGGGAGGGAGAGAGAGATAGGGAGAGAGACAGGGACAAAGACAAAGACCAGCTGCAGGGCCACAGAGTGAAGTGAAAAATGTCTGGAATGGATAAGCAAAAGAGGTCCAGTTCCAGCCAGACCTCGAGCTCTAAAAAAAGGAGAAGGTGGCACAGGGCAGCAGTGCCAAAGGACCTGTAGCTGGAGCATCTACTAGTAGTATTTGCAATACTTGGCCGGTATTCCACCGGTTTTAACCCACCAAGGCGCAAAATTGTAGTGGAGGAGAAAGTAGATGAGGTAGTGGAATGGATGGCACGCTCATGTCAGTCTCAACCGGATGATCTGCTGTCATCTGCTGATACCTTATCCATATGTAGCCAGGGGTCAGACTCAGAGCGGTCCTCCTGCTCCACCATTCCTCTCCAGCAAAGCCCGTCATTATCGTACGCAATTTGTACGCTCATGCGTACGTGTTCAAAGTTGCGTACCTTTTAAAACTGAACGTTCGTTATTAGTGCGCGAATGTTCGCTAAACGCCACATAATAACGTATATTTTGCACGCAGATGCAACGAATATATTCGTCGAATATACGAATCTTATGAAAAGTTCGACGAATGTTCGGCAAATAAAATTTTTAATGATTCACTCATCTCTAATTGCTTTAAATGAAAAAAAAAAGCTGCCATCTTCTGGTAGTTGGTATAATGTCTCACTGTTAACACTGTGTGCTTCATATTGCCATTCAGGTGCTGGGATGATTATGAAAACATTTACTGGTGGATAATCAAGACCCCAATACTAGTTGCAATATTTGTAAGTATAATCTAGGGAATCAAGTTTTTTATATAATAGTTGGTAATTATGATAAAGCTATGTGAATATATTATTTAACAGTACTTCCCTAATATATATTTATTATCAAAATCACCCTCTTCATGAGCAATCTCATAATCTGTTAACAGGGACTCTTTCCTATGAGCCCTGCAGTACCTCTAATGACCACAAGGTGGTGATGTGCAAATACTTAGTTTTTCATGTTCTTAACCACACAGAAAAGCTTCATCTATGTAATAATAATAATAATAATAATCTTTATTTATATAGCTCCACCATATTCCACAGCTCTTTACAATTCAGAGGGTTCATGTACGAAACAACAGACATCACAAAGTTAAGCCGGGTTCACGTCACCATTATGCATTCTGTTATTCTTTTCTGTTATAACATGGTTATGACGGAAAATAACGTAACCAATAAGACGGAAATCAAACGGAAGCCTTTAGGAGGCATTCCATTTGATCCGTCAGAATAGAAATCTATGGGCAAGCAGGACTTTTTTTTCGTCCTGCATAACAGAAACCAGATGGATCCATTATGCTTGCCCATACACTTCTATTATGAAGGATCAAAAAGGAACGCCTCTTTAATGCCTCTTATGGATTCCGTTATTTACTGTTATAACCATGTTATAACAGAAAACAATAACGGAATGCATAATGGTCATGTGACCTCGGCCTTACTGGCTAATGTACAACTGAAACACTAGGATTTATTTACAAGGGTATTTTTTTGTCTGCAACATGGACAGGTATAGAATGTATACTGTATCTGTCACATTGCCTTAGTACTTTCTTTGCTTATTATAAATCCCAAGAGTTTCATTTTTTTCATGGGGAACTGCTCCAGGCTGTCAGCTTTACTCATTTTTACTGAAATCCTAGTAGCAGAAGAAGCTAGCTACCTCCACCCTAATGTTACCATTGAACTACACCTCCTAGCATTTCACAAACACATGGCTGCTTTCTTCCAGAATCAGCACAAAACGTGTCTAGGTGTTGGCTGTCTCGTTTTGCACAACCCCTTTAATCACTAATGAAATCTAAGTAGACGTTAGCTACTTCCAGCCTCAGAAGGGAAAAAACATAAATGTTACCCTATGGGCCACAGGTTAGAGTAAAGATGGATTATGAAAAATGGACTGGAAGGGCACTCAATATTTGGGATTCTCAACTTCTTATTTATTTTTTACTTTTTACTTTTTACATCCCCAAAAAAAGTAAAATCATCTTAATCCGCAACAATTGTATATGTAACAGATAAATATTAAAAATAGCAATATAGCAGCAATGTCAACATTAACAATAACAATAAAAATAATAAATCATAAAAATACAAAATAGAAATAAAAATTCAATATAGCAGCAATAGCACTCTGACTAATATAAATGTATTGGCAATAAAGGTTAATGCATATCTTAATATTAATGTGCTAGTAACAACAGCCGAATATAGGGCTTCAGGAATGTCACATCCAATGATCTTTATATCCTAGAAAGAGGTATATTTAAATATCCACCCATATGAGGTAAAAGTGGAAAAAGGAATCGTCTCTATATGGTCAATTTTCGATTATTATAACGTCTTTCATACTTGATTTAAGCTCCAAACTATTCCATACTTTAGTATATTGGTAGATAATCAATTGTTAGTCATAGAATAACTTCTTGTTAGTGGTAGCAATTATATATTACTTTACCCCCAGATGACATAGGTTTAGTATGTTGAAACTTCCCGCGGCGTCCCGCGTGTGCCGGCTCCGGAGCTCGTATCGTAGGTCACGTGGTATACTCCACGTGACTGATCATGTGCTTCTGACGTCACTGAAGGTCCTGGACCTCACAGGTCCTATCTGCTCACCGAACTTCCTCAAGTTTCCTCTGGTATTTGCAGAAAAAAGAGTGACAATCTTTGTTAATCTTTCTTTGCTGGCCAGCAATTAATCATAACACCAGTAATAGCCCCAGACGCGTTTCGAAGCGCTGCTTCTTCTTCATTATCACTGTCCACATCATGTTTCATAGTCCACGAGAATAAAATGAAGATTATCCAATATCATAAACAGTCCCCCTATGTGATGGGCCCCTCACAGGGAATATAGTTACCCTGGTCCTCGCACTGCCTCTGCTGCTTTTCCCTGTACACAGATGAAAACATCCAGTATTGGGGGGGAGCAGCCAATGGTGGGGAAGGGAACGAGCCTCCCTAGCATTGTGGATGACGCTAGGGAGGCTCGTCCCCGTCTGCCATTGGCTGCTCCCTCCTGACACCGGATGTTTTCATCCGTGTACAGAGAGAAGCAGCAGCGGTGGTGTGGGGACCAGGAGCAGCGCAGGGAAGGGCCCAGCTGTTTATGATGTTGGATAACCCCTTTAAATAGATTGAGGGGGAAAGTTTTCACACCATAATATGCACCAAGAAGAATTTAAAAAACTGTAGGAACAGGGAAGCATATACAGTAGGTCACTTTTGGTGACCGGGTGAGAGCTAATATGGCTGACAGTGGTAGGTGTCAGCTGCTTCCTGCCCCAGAAACTGAGAAGAAAAGCTAATGAAATGGATTCTTCCTGTTTTCTCTTACTCTTTAGCTGAATTTCATCATATTTCTAAATGTGATCCGAATTCTTCTGCAGAAAATACGATGTCCAGATATCAGTAAGAACTACAAGCAGCAGTACATGTGAGTAATACATTTTGCAGTTCTGAGCATGGCATGCTGCTACAGCCTATAGGAACATAAAACAGGGGTATAACAAGGAGGGGTGCTAGTGAGGAACGTGCCCTGGGTGCTGGGGAAGGCAAGAGGCAACAACATCTACATGTATAAGTATACAGATTATACTTAATCTGCTCCCCGGCATCTGCGTTGCTCCTGATCCCCACACGGCCACTGCTGCATCCCATTGCATCACCCGTGATGCTAGGGCAGGGATCAGCAACCTCTGGCACTCCAGATGTTCTAAAAATACAACTCCCAGAATCCTCATTTCAGTTCTATGGGAGTTACAAGAACAACCAATAAAGTGTGCATGCTGGGAGTTGTAGTTTCATAGCAGCTGGAGTGCCCATGGTTGCTGACCCATGTGCTAGGGAAACTTGTCCCCGTCGCAGCCTGCTATTGACTGCTCCTCCCGTTGCCGGATATTTTGATTCGCCCGATAGGGAGATACAGCAGTGGCCTTGTGGGAATCAGGAGTGACGCCGGTGCCAGGGAGCGAGGTAAGTATAATCTATATGAGGGGCCTGGACATTGTGGGGCAGGTTTTATAACCCCTTTAATTGCACTGAAGGTGGGCCCAAGGCACCATTTCTCCTCATACTTCCTCTGACAGACCCTTTCTCTCCTTCTTCATTGACACAACCATGTTCCTGCATAGTCATCTCTCCTGGCCCTGAGGAGGACAGGCAGAGGAAGCAGAAGGAACAAGGGTGCAGTTATTACTGTATCCATCTACTAACTGGATGTTCACTGTAGATGATAGAAATACTGTACCAATTACCGGAGTGTAGAATGGGGTGAATATAGTGAAATCTAGTGGTGTCAGCTTACAGATATGCCACTTTATACATACCATCAATAGTGGGTTTGACTACAGAAAGTGGCACCAGGGTTGCCACCGGTCCATATATTTCAATCTGTAAATATAGGCAAGTTTTTTTTTTTCCTGTGTCTGTGAAAAACATAGATGTGTCAATCTATCAATAGATTGGTGGTACTTGACTAGATTAAATTGGTGGTAATTCTCATCATTTTACAGCTCACAGTAAATGTTGGTAATGAGTTCTTATCAGTATATGGAGCTACTGTATAAACATGTATTAGTTATATATTTATAATTTATTATGGTTTTGCAATTTGTCCATAAAACAATGTTGGCTGTCTGCAATTTTGAGATAAATTGCTCAGAAAAAAAAAAATTAAATTTCTGGATGGCAACCCTGAGTCACGCATTAATTGAGCTGAACGGTCTCAACTGGATATCTCACATTAGAGCTCACAAATGTAAGTTCCTGATACACGCCTCTTCTACATGTTTCGCCAAGATCCGACGTCATTTGAGGGTTAATGACACGTGAGCTCGCCTGCTGGCAGGTTGTACGATAATGCCAGCTTTGCCTAGGGTGCACAGCAAGTAGTTCTGCATGTAAATATATTTATTAAGGCAATGAATTGCTCAAGGCATTCAATGGATTATGATGCTGTTATATAGCAAAACATCCCTTAAAGGAATATACCCATCCAAGAACGTTACCATACCATAACATTCTTATCAAGATTGAGTTTCAAGATCTCTGTTTGCAGTCTCCTTTAATGGAAACCATCATTGGTTCCAGTGAGAGGATGAAAATCTGATGGGGATCACACAGGTTTTACACTTCCCAATAAATTCAGTGGTCACTATATGTAAATCCATGTGCAGTATGCTCCCCCTAGTGGTGGCTGTGTGAAAACCGTGTGCAACCGTGAGGCAACTCAGCTGCAAAAACTAAGACAAACCAGTGTATAATTCATGTGGATTCTGATGCATGTTTGTTTTAGATTAATTTATAGCAGTAATTACGCCCTGTGGGAACATATTCTTACTGTGTGGAATTAAGTAGGAGATTTTGATCTTTTTCTGACCCCGTGATCAGCTATAATCTGTGTAATCCAGAAGCGATTTATTCTGCTACAGCGCCACCACAAGGGAAATGAAACATAACACAGGTCTTCTTGTAATCGGAGACCTGTTCATATACAGTAACAGATAGACATGCTAGCACCATAGATTGGTTGAGATGCTGCACTCTGCCTATCTGTATGTAATGAAGTCTGTTTACTGGGCCATGTGCCACTTGTACAAGGGGGTGGGTGACTAGGGGTCCACCCTGCTCAGGGGCCCACTGGGGATTCATCTGTTCCCCTGTGCCATCTGAGCCTAGTTCTGTCAGGTGCTGTCATGGTGTCTGCCATTATATGGGAAACGAGAACAGAATGATAATATATGATTGAACTGACAGGCACTCTATCATCTGGAATTATATGCAAAATCATACAGGTACAGTATATCAATCCTTTAATGGCTCCAATTAATAATGCATGATATCTTTGATTTAAATATAATAAAAAATATGTGGAAAAAATGAAGATATATAAGAAGACCTGATAATTAAAAAAAAATCAATATAAATAAAAAAATAGAAAAGTAGAAATGTAGAAAAATAGAAAAAAATTATAGTTCATAATTAATTGTTCATAATTGAAGTTCTCCTTATTAATCTCAGTTCATGTAAATTAATAATTCATTTAGGTTAATACAAATCCATGTAAATTAGTAGGTGGTTGATCATTCATGAATAATTTCTCCAATCTTTGTATCAAGAATAACCAATAATAATAAATCCTCCTTAATATAGATCACAATCCATCAGTGGCGTGCTAAGCAGGGGCCATTGGGGGCGGTCCGCCCTCAGGTAGGTGCCAGAGTCCAGGAGCAATGAGGGCTTCCATCAGTACAGATGGAAGCGCTCATTGCTGGAGCGCTGGGAGCTGATGCCCTGTCACTCACCGCTCAGCTCCCTGCTCTCCTCCCCTCCTTCAGGCCGGCGGTGCTGTGAATGGTGAAACAGAAAGACTTCTCCCTGCTCCACCATTCAGCCTCCAGGCCCAGATCACGCTGCAGCATGTGTGGGCGGAGCCTGCAGTCCAGAAATATGTGTAAGCTCCGCCCACAAAGCTCTGCAGACCTATCTGTGTATGCAGGGGAGAGAGGACTGTGAGCTTCAGGAATGGGACAAGGTGAGTAGGTACTGTGTTTTTTGTTTTTTTTTAACACAGACTGGGCACAATGGACATTTCTACTCTGGAGGGGGCACAATGGACATTGCAAATGTGAAAGGGGCACAAAGGACATTTCTACTCTGGAGAGGGCACAGTGGGCATTGCTAATGTGAAGGGGGCACAATGGGCATTTCTACTTTCGAGGGGGCTGAATGGGCATTTCTACCCTGGAGTGGCACAATGGGCATTGCTAATGTGAAGGGGGCACAATGGGCATTTCTACTATGGAGGGGGCACAATGGGCATTTCTACCATGGAAGGGGCACAGTGCACAGAGGACATTACTACTATGAAGGAGGCAAAGACAGCATCATTACTGTGAAGGGGCATTACTAGCACTGCCGGCATTACTACTATTAAGGGGGCACAATGGGGATTTCTACTATGGAGGGGGCACAGAGGACATTATTACTGTGAAGGGGGCACAATGGGCATTACTACTATTAAGGGGTTATTATTACTATGAAGGAGGCACAATGGGGATTATTACTATGAAGGGGGCACAATGGGGACTATTACTGTAAAGGGGGCACAATGGGGATTATTTCTGTGAAGGGGCACAAAAAGGGCATTAAAATATGGAAGGGGCACAGATAGGGCATTACTACTGTGAAAGGGGCAGAGAGAGGGCACAGATAGGGCAACTACTGTGAGGGGGGCACACATCTGAAAGGGGCAGAGAAGGGGCACAGATAGGGCAACTACTGTGAGGGGGGCACACATCTGTACAAAACTACTGTGAAGGTTGTACAATGAGGGCAATACTACGGTGAGGGGGTACTATTTTTTTTTAAGTATTGGGGAAGTGCCAGAGAAAGGATCCACCCCAGGTGCCAAACAACCTAGGCACGCCACTGCAATCCACATATAGATCATTAAATAGATGACTGGTAATTAGTAGTTCCTACTAGACTGGCCAGTTCTTAATTATCATCTATTTAGAATAGAACTCTTGTAACCATATTTCCATTACCACTCCAGTGTTCTTCTTTTATTCTCCAGAGATTGCTGGGCTGTACCTCGCTCACAGCATCTCCTAGGCGTGGTATTTTCTTGGGTGAGGAAAAGGCTCCCCAGGCATCGGCTGGTCTCCATTTAGCTTGTTTGAATCAGCGTCCCATGTGGTAACTCGCCCTTCACTCACCGGATTATGTATTGCTGAACCAGTGATCTGATGCGCTGTAAGGTTCGCGCTTGCTTCTTTTTGATATAGTACTCCAGTTGGATGTACAGATGTAGTAGCGTTAACACACATGCTTTCTGAAACGTCTTATCTAAACTAAATGCGTTAAGCAAACACCTTCAATTGCTTTTCAATGTCTTTTGTTTCAAGATAACGCGATGAGTTAAGAAATTTGAGTTAAAGAGGTTATCCAAGTTATATTTATTGATGACCTATCCTCAGGATAGGTCATCAATATCAGATCGGAGGGGGTCCGACACCCCCGCCGATCAGTTGTTAGAAGAGGATACGCGCGCCGTGCCAGCGCTGCCTCCTCTTCATTGTTTACCTGCTCGCCGTAACATCCGCAGCGGTGAGCAGGTGTACGTAATTACATTTAACCATCTCATTCATTTCAATGAGAGCGCTCGTTCCTATACACTTGCATAGGAATGAGCCATCCTATTGAAATGAATAGGGCGGCTTGGGTGTAATTACACCTGCTCAACGCTACTGATGTTACGGCGCACGCCTCCTCTTCAAACAGCTGCTCGGCGGGGGTGCCTGGTGTCGGATCCCCGCTGATCTGATAATGATGACCTATCCTGAGGAGGATCCTATCCTAAAAGAAGAACACTGGAGTGGTAATGGAAATGTGGTTACAAGATTTCTATTATAAATAGTTAATAATTAAGAACTGGGCAATCTAGTAGGAACTACTAATTATCTATTTAATGACTTATATATGGACTACTAATTATAGGTGATTGATTCATGAATGATCAACCACCTATTTATTTACATGGACTTATACTTTTATATATATGTTTTTAATATATTTTAATCAAAGATATTGTGTATTATTATAGGGAGCCTGTCACCTGTTTTTCACCTATATAACTAACAGCAGTGCCCACAGAAGATGGCAGACACATCCCATACATACCTGTGTGTACTTTGGATTACATGTTCACAAAAAGCACTTTTATTCTGCTGGAAAACAGCTCCCAAGTGCTCAGCTGAAAGTGAAAACAGCTTTCTCTCCCGCCTCGATTTCTAACAGCTATATCTTCTGATATACTGGATATAATGCTGTGATTTTGGTATCATTTGAAAACTTGGAATGACAGCTTTTCTATCTGCTACCAATCCCAAGATATGAGCAGCTAAAGCAGCCATCCCCTCTTCAGTCTTGTTTGCTTTGGGCACTTGCAGCAGCAGAGCCGGGCACTTGGGAGCTGGTTTCCTGCAGAATAAAAGTGCTTTTCCTGGACATGGAATACAGACACACAGTGCACACAGGTATGTCTGGGATGTGTCTGCAATCTTCTGTTGGGGACTGCTCTTAGTTATATTGGTGAAAAACAGGTGAAAGACTCCCTTTAATTGGTACCATTAAAGGATACTGTATCTGTACAATGTTGCATATAATTCCAGATGGTAGAGTGCCTGTCAGTTCAATCATATATTATCCTTAATAGTTGTATTGGCATTGGGTGAGGCATAGACACCTTAGTCCAGAGATCGAGAAGGGTGAGCCGCTACATTATCAGTATTCATACTGAGAACAGAATGAGACACTATTTTTTTTCTGCAAATTTGACAGAATCTCAGTACAGGTGAATTTACACTCACATTGTTATGCTCCGAGATCAGGGATCAGCAACCTCTGGCACTCCAGCTGTTCTGAAACTACAACTCTGACAATCCTCCTTTCACTTCTATAACAGTTACAAGAACAGCCGAGTAAGTGCGCATGCTGGGAGTTGTAGTTTACAGCTGGAGTGCTGAAAGTTGCTGATCACTGTCCTAGACTGATATATTGAATCAGCAATCCCATATTCATAATGATGATGATAACATACTACCATTTTTCTTCTGTTTTTGTTTTTCTCTTTCACAGGAGACTGGCTAAATCTACCCTTCTCCTGATCCCTCTCTTTGGAATTCATTATGTCATTTTTGCCTTGTTTCCGGAGCACATTGGTGTCTGGGCCAGATTATATTTTGAGCTTGTTCTTGGTTCAAATCAGGTGAATCATTATTTTTGTACTATTATTTGTAATTTTGTTGATGTAGCATGGTGAGTATAGCACATATTCAATAGCTTATTGACTGTGCATTTACTAACTATTTGGGGTCTTCATTCGTCTTCAGTAGTTGTTTTTGAACTATTCCTTAAAGTGTACCTAAACTTTTGAAAAAGCTTCTTAAAAACTATTCTAAATGGCATAAAATTAATGTTTGTAATATACTTTATTTGTTCATGTTTGAGTTACAAAATAGGCACACTGAGCTATTCAATAAAAAAGTATTCGTATAGTGTCACCTGGTGTTTTTACTTTTCCTTATTTTTCCATCCACCACAATGAGGGGGTTGCACATGCTCAGTTCAAACCTTTTACTGTCACCAGCCACATCGCATAGTAACATAGTTTATAAGGCCGAAAAAAGACATCTGTCCATCCAGTTCGGCCTGTTATCCTGCAAGTTGATACAGAGGAAGGCAAAAAAACCCTCTCCAGCTCTGCTATGTCTGCCTTGTTCACAGGAGCCCAGAACTGTACACAGTACTCCATGTGTGGTCTGACTAGTGATTTGTAAAGTGGCAGGACTATGTTCTCATCACGGGCATCTATGCCCCTTTTGATGCAACCCATTATCTTATTGGCCTCGGCAGCAGCTGTCTGACACTGGTTTCTACAGCTTAGTTTGCTGTTCACTAAAATTCCTAGGTCCTTTTCCATGTCAGTGTTACCCAGTGTGTTGACATTTACTATGTACTGGTGACTTGTATTATTCCTTCCTATGTGCATAACCTTACATTTGTCAGTGTTAAACCTCATCTGTCACTTCTCTGCCCAAGCCTCCAATCTATCCAGATCCATCTGTAGCAGTGCACTGTCCTCTTCTGTGTTAATTACTTTACACAGTTTAGTGTCATCTGCAAAAATTGATATTTTACTGTACAAGCTTTCTACAAGATCATTAATAAATATATTGAAGAGAATAGGACCCAATACAGACCCCTGTGGTACCCCACTAGTTACAGTGACCCAATCTGAGTATGTACCATTAATAACCACCCTGTTTTCTATCACTGAGCCAGTTACTTACCCACATACAGACATTTTCTCCCAGGCCAAGCATTCTCATTTTATATACTAACCTTTTATGTGGTACCGTGTCAAATGCTTTGGAGAAGTCCAGATATACGACATCCATTGATTCGCCATGGTCAAGTCTAGAACTTACCTCCTCATAGAAACTGATTAAATTGGTTTGACATGACCGATCCCTCATGAAGCCATGCTGATATGGAGTTATTTGCTTATTTTTATTGAGGTACTCCAAGATAGCATCTTTTAGAAAACCTTCAAACAGTTTACACACGACAGATGTTAAACTTACCGGCCTATAGAAGCCGTGGCAGTTACAGAGAAAGAACTACAACAGAAAGGGCATGCCCCCTGAGCTATGATAGGGAGATAGCTGCAGCAGAAAGAACATGTCCCCTTGGCTGCCAGCCTAAAATAATTCTAGCAGAACAATTGGAGCAATGAATGGGGAGATCTCTGGATCCATGTGAGGTACAGGGCTGGTTTAAGCTTTGTTAGAAGAGATTGTCATGTACTATATGGTGTCTGATTTTCATTTTTTACATCAATTATGGGATAACCCCTTTTAGTGGATATTATTTCAGCCTCAATCAGGCTCGAACTTGATGGCAGAATTATGTTAATGTGAGCAGTTTTGTACAATTTTAAGAAATGTAGCTTACATTAACCTTTAGTAAAGATAGCTGTGGTCGACTATTGATCTGCAATGATTTGTGTAGTCTCAATTCATTTAAAAGATTATTCCAGTTTTAATTTTTATTTTTTTACAGAAAAGAAAAATATATACAATTTTCTAATATAGAAGAGTTTAACTCTTTAAGGCTTAGTCCAACCCTTTAGAAGTGACATCCTGTACTCAGGATAGGCTATCACTATCTGATCAGCGGGGATCTCAACACCCCACACCCCCACCGATTAGATGTTTTGCAGTAGTGTCTGAACTCAGCGCTGGAACTACACAGCGTCATGGAGCTCATTACTGCAGTCCTACTCCTTACTCCCATGGAAGTGAATTGGAATAGCATTTCTGTGGCCAGCTCCTCTCTGGCTGTGTTGATTGAGCTTGGGTACAACAAGAGCAATGGTGATACCCTTATTGCACCAAAGGCCTAATTTTCATATTAAGAAAAAGTATGGTATCTCAGGAACAGAACCTCGGATTTAAAAAAAACAAACACAGCCTTCCAATCAGGGGAACCACAGCTATGTGCCTAGACAAACAGTTTGATAGAAAGGTCACTGTGACTGATTCCCTATAAAAGAGTTCTCAGGTCCTGTAATGATTTTTTTTATCTGCCCAGAGTACCCCAAAATTGTATATTATTAGCCTACATTTTTTATGTCTGCTTTTTCCTTCCTCCTTCCTCAGCATCACTGCATCCAGACAGGAACCTTCAGCTTTCATTTGCTGGGTTTTCTAACCAAATCCAGCATGCTTTTCTGTCATTATGCTTCTAACTCCGCCCTGGGCATAACTATACCCACCCAGTCCCCTTAATGCCCCCACATAGTAATTATTCCCCCTTTGTGCCCGCACATAGTAGTAATGCCCACACTGGTCCCCCCTTCACAGTAGTATTGCCCACATATGCCCCTTTACAGTAGCTATGCCCACATTGTGCCCCTCACACTAGTTATGCCCATATGTGCCCTTTTCACAGTAGTAAAGCCCATATTGTGCACCTTCACAGTAGCTATTCCTATATGTGCCCCCTTTACAGTAGTAATGCTCACAAGTGCCCCCTTCACAGTAGCCATGCCCAGATGTGCCCCCTTCACAGTAGTTATGCTTAGATGTGCACCCTTGATAGTAGTTATGCCGAGATGTGCCCCAATAACAGTTGCTATGCCCAGTCGTGCTCCCTTTACTGTAGCTATGCCCACCATGGGCGTAGCTATAGGGGGTGCAGAGGTAGCAGTCGCTACCGGGCCCAGGAGCCTGAGGGGGCCCCAAAGACCCTTGTGCTGCATAAAAAGACACCGGTATTATAGAAAATGCATGCTGATCAAGGCACATCTATGGCTGGAGGGAAGGGTTTAGGTCAAGAATTTGGCATGGGGGGTTGCCAGTTCAATTTTTGCCTCCGGCAGCATGAAGGCCATTTGCCTCTCTGGCCCTGGCCATAAAGTACTGAGGGAAGGGGGCTCCAGCTTAAGTCTTGCACCAGGGCCCATGAGCCATTAGCTATGCCCCTGATGCCCACACTATGTCCCTCACAGTAGTAATGCCCAGATGTGCTCCCTTCACGGTTGCTATGCCCAGATATACCCCCTTCACAGTAGTTATGCCCAGATATGTGGCCCCTCACAGTAGTTATGCCCAGATGTGCCCACTTCATAGTATCTCTGCCCAGATGTGTCCCCTTCACAGTGGTTGTGCCCAGATATGTGCCCCACTTACGGGTCTCCAAGAAATCCTCTTGTTTATTCACCAACTGTGCAAAGTTTCGAACTTACATGGTCTTTTTCAAGCATGCTTGAAAAAGACCATGTAAGGTCGAAACGTCACACAGTTGGTGAATAAACAAGAGGATTTCTTGGAGACCTGTGAGTGCTGCAGTTCCTTTTTACTGCTTGCTTAACGGGGGTCCTCAGGACTGGTACCCATCACCGCTGGCACCACAACCTAATTGGCTATAGACATCGACCTGTATGTGCCCCCTCATAGTAGTTATGCCCAGATATGCGCCCCCTTTGCAGGAAGTAAAAAAAAAACAAAAACAGTAAATACTCACCTAGTTCCTCAGATGATCTGCGCTCCCCAGCAGCAGGCAGGATACGGTCATACATTGTGCTTTCTGTGTAGGAGGAGCACAGGCTGATTCCAGGATGGCAACGCTCCTCCTACACAGTCCAGCAGCACGATGTCTGACCGCATCATGCTCCTACTGGGGAGCAGCGCATTACTGTTGATGTTTGTGAGATGATAATATGGCGCTTTCTAATATAGTCTTTGTTGAAATTCTTCATCATTTTCTATATTTTATAAGATAAAGATATGCTCCTTGCTTCACCGTTGCAGTCAGCTGAGAGCGGGACATATCTCCACTGTTCCTGGACCTCCGCATCTGGGACGGTTGGGATGGGGAACAGTGTGGCAGGCGGAGCAGACCCTGGGAAAAACATAATTTATTCATAATAGATCCAGATAAATTATCTGCTGCCTTTGTGAAGTCAAGAAGTAATTTTTATGATCCCCTGTGGGGCACATTGAGCTTCAGATGAGCAATAGATTGGACAGCTGGGTTGAACTTGGCAGGCATGTGTCTATATTTTATTTTTTATCTGGGTAACTATGTTGTTCTATCTACCCCCAGGGGTTCATTGTGGCCTTATTGTACTGCTTTCTCAATGGAGAGGTAAGAACTGGCATTGCTAAATACATCAGTAATTTTAATTGTGTAATGAAATTTTTTGATATTAAAGTATTTACTGGCTGCAGATTTTTTTTTTTTTTTAGACAGGCTCAGATCAGTGTAAAATAATGAAATTACCATTTTCCCACCACTCCTGTTCTGATGGTAACCAGGTCCCACCCCAGTCTCATTCCTGATTTCACTCAACATGCAGGAAATCACCTCTCAGCCAAATGGCCGGTCAATCCCCTAAAAATCCCATAAAATAGTTTGTTACACGGTTCTTAAAAACAGAACACATTTATAGGTTTAAATTTTGGAGAAGCTTAAAGGGAACCTGTCATCAACTTTATGCTGCCCATACTAAAGGCAGTATAAAGTAGAGACTGGTGAGTTGAGTTCAGCGGTCTTTCATTTAAAAGTTAAAAGTAAGTGGTTGCCGAGAACCAACATCACAATCAATGCAGACTGGGCCTGGAAAAGAGTCACAGCCACATGAGAAGAGTCATGGTTATTCATGAGTTCCTGCTCTCCCTGCCCACCTGCTGATGATTGACAGTCTTCTACTTAGTTTTCTCCCTTTCTCTCTAGGAGAGAACTGCCAATCATCAGCAGATCGCGGGGAGAGCAGAAGATCATGAATAACCATGACTCTTCTCAAGTAGATTTGACTCTTTTCAAGGCCTGAGCTGTGATGATTATGATGTTGGTTCTCGACAACCACTTACTTTTAGCTCATGAGAGACACACCACTGAAATCAGCATTTCTGTCACTATTTTATACTGCCCTCAGTGAGGTCAGCATAAAGTTGATGACAGGTTCCCTTTAAAGGCTTAAAGGGTCTCATAAAGAGATGTTTCCATTTTTAAACAGAAGCTGGACCTGAGATCAACTGTTGTCAAGAGGAGCCATGTCTGGTCATACATTTTTGTTATTGCGGCCACTGCAGGGAAACATGGAATTACGTGGTGACCATTTAAATGACTCATCTATCATGTAATACATGCATGGGCCAAGTCTGCCAAGGTTGGAACAGCTGTTAAAATTAATAACCTCATTAACGTCCATATGCTATTAACAACAACTACAGACCTTGCTGTGGTTCGGTAAATGTTGTGTTCTTTGAAACTTCATATGGGCCTCCACAACCTTTTATAAACTTGTGGATCAGTCAATAGTTGCAGTTGTCAGTAGTAAAATATACATAGTAAGGTCTGGCAGTCTGACAGTTCTAACTTTCTCATCATGAGCTTGTGTACCCAATTATATCACTTGCCCCCAGTTCTGGGTTAGGATGAGGTTCTCCGATTTTCCTACCAATGACTTTTCCTGCAACTGACAGCTCAAGTAAACTTTGTTCGAAGTTCTTAGGCCTTTGTGCAGAAGATTAACTGGTTTCTCCACCCAACAGGCAGTAACTTTGCATTCCACCATTTGATTAAAGTATACGGTATAAAATCTACATCCGTTCATAAAATTCAGTAATTTATTGTGTAGTTGGATGGCTCTTGATGACATGATTGGATAATTATACAAACAAACAAAAAATCATTGTAGTATTAGTCATTGTGCCTCCTTCTCCTATTGACACATGACCTAACACACACGTTAGCTGTAGGTACTGAAAATTTGGACAACACCTGACATGTCAATGCATTTGGCATTGCTACATACCTGGACTTTGCATGATGTCACATGCAGCCCATATATGTATGTCTGTGTATGGTGCTTAGGTGAGACACTGCATTTTACCCTAGAAGCAATAGTTTCTGTATTTTGGATCTGTACATTTGTGATATATGACCATGTGCATGAACTCTTAGGCTTATCAGATCAAATTCTGTCTGAAGGACTCATCTTGATTGTTGATAATTCTGTCCTTTGGTGCAGAAGCTGAAATCAGTTCTTGGACCTCAGATTTTGGGAGGTTTGATCTTCTGTTATTGATCTTCAGAAGCCGCTCTCCATCCTAATTCTATTTTTTATCTACATTTTCTTCAGGTGCAGGCTGAGATACATCGACACTGGGGCAAGTGGCAAACGTCATTGGAAAGCAATGTCTTCAATCTAGTAACGCAGGACTTCACAGCATAACATCACTTCTGTGCCCACTGTAAAGGATGGACAACTGTCCTATTCAAGAAGTCTAGATGCTAATATCTGGAAACTGTGGGTCACGAATAATGGATTTAGATATAATGCAGCTATAAATATCAATACTCAACATTATATATGTACAGATCAGTTACATACCATGTATATAATATTTAATATATCAACGATGATAAATATATTACATGTACATGTGGTAATAACCAACTGTAAGGGTTACAATAAAGCCTGTCACCATTTGGATGATCATTCTTAAAGTGTGGTCTCGTTCAGCAGTGGTTACCACTGTTCCTTATAGTATTGAGGTCTTCAGTTCAAAACCCAAATCTCATTGAACTCTGTATGTTCTCCCTGCTCCTAGACTCCAAAATATACTAATAGGTTAATTGACTTTCTATGAATATGGCCCTAGTTTATGTGTCTGGTATGAGTGATTGCAACCTGTGTAATACAGTGCCTTGAATAAGACCTTTTGAACTTTTCCACATTTTTACGTTACCCCCACAAAATTAAATATATTTTATTGGGATGTTATGTGATAGACCAACACAAAGTATCAAGTATGTGTGAAGTGAAAAGAAAATGATACATGGTTTTCAACATTTTTAATAAGTCAAAATCTGGGAAGTGTGGAGTGCATTTGTATTCAGCCCCCCTGAGTCAATACTTTGTAAGACCACCTTTCAGTGCAATTACAGCTGCAAGTCTTTTGGGATATGTCTCTACCAGCTTTGCGTATCTAGAGGCTGAAATTTTTATCTTTGCAAAATAGCTCATGCTCAGTCTGATTGGATGGAGAGCATCTGTGGACAGCAACTGGGCCCTTCTTACACATGAATATGCTTTGATCTAACCCATTCCATTGTAGCTCGGGCTATATGTTTAGCGTTGTTGTCCTGCTGGAGGGCAAACCTCTGCTCTACTCTCAAGCCTTTTGCAGCCTCTACCAGGTTTTCCTCCAGGATTGCCCTGTATTTAGCTCCATCCATCTTCCTATGAACTCTGACCAGCTTCCCTGTCTCTGCTGAAAAATAGCATCTCCACAGCATGATGATGCCACCACCATGTTTCACTGTGGGGATGGTGTGTTCAGGGTGATGTGCAGTGTTAGTTTTCCACCACACATAGGGTTTTGTATTTAGACCAAAAAGTTCAACTTTGGTCTTATCTGTCCAGAGTACCTTCTTCCACATGTTTGCTGTCTCCCCTACATGGCTTGTGACAAACTGCAAACGAGAGTTCTTATATCTTGCTTTCAAAAATGGCTTTCTTCTTGCCACTCTTCCATAAAGGCCAGATTTGGGGAGTACATGACTAATAGTTGTCATGTGGACAGATTCTCCCACCTCCAGAGTGACCACGGGACTCTTGGCTACTTCTCTAATTACTGCTCTCCTTGCCTGGGCTTTCAGTTTAGGCGGACGGCCATGTCTAGATTTGCAGTTGTGCCATACTCCTTCCATTTTCGGATGGATTGAACAGAGCTCCCTGAGATGTTCAGAGCCTGGGATATTTTTTATTACCTAACCCTGTTTTAGAATTCTCCACAACTTTTTTCCTGACCTGTCTGGTGTGTTCCTTGTTTTCATGATGCTGTTTGATCATTAATGTTCACTAACAAACCCTTGAGGCCTTCAAAGAACAGTTGTAGCAGAACAGCTGTATCTGTAGCTATAAAGAGAATAAATTACACACAGGAGGACTCCATTTACTAATTAGATGACTTCTGAAGGCTATTATTCAAGCAGGATTTTATTTTATGGTATCCGAGTACAGGGGCTCAATACAAATGAATGCCACACTTTTCAGATTTTTATTTATTAAACATTTTGAAAATCATGTATCGTTTTCTTTTCACTTCACACATACTTGCTATTTTGTGTTGGTCTATCAAATAAAATCCCAATCAAATACGTTTAAGTTTGAGGGTGTAACGTGAAAAAATGTGGAAAAGTTCAAGGGGTATGGATACATTTTCAAGGCACTGTATGTATGGTATTGCACTAGATAAATAGTAATTTTGAAGTAGACGTAATGTGACTTTTGGAGATAGGTGGCAGATTATTGGGGGTATGCATTTGTATAAAGGCTCGTTCATGATAATCTGCCCCTGCATAAAATTCTGATGATCACTCGTCTGAAGGGGATACAAGAGCCTCGAGAAACAGGACACCTTTATCTCCCCACCAGATTGAGTGGAAGCTGTGCCCATCTTTGCAAGTCTGCATGTATGCGATCTATTAGATGCAGATAATTGAGAAGCTGGGGAGTGTCCGACTTTATTTGTGTGATTCTATACATTTTCATGCCATTCTGTAAGATTGTCTGTACGATGTAATTCAGTCTGGACTCGTAGGAGATATGGCTACTTTCACATTAGTGGCAGCCTTCTCTGGCAGGCTGTTCGGGTGGATGAACAGCCTGCTGGATCCATGCTGCCGCTAGTGCACGCGTACCGCCGGAGCCCCATTCCGTGCCCATTAACTCCATTAGTGTGGATGGGAAGCCATGTTTTATTAATATTTTATGCTTGGCAGCCAAGGGATAGAGGTGGAGCATGCACCCATAATGAAGGCCTTGCCATAAGGCTGGGCCAAGAATGGGAGGGAGACCCTCTCAGCCCGGCTCCCATTAATTTCTATGAAGCCAACGGAAATAGCCAAGCCAGCGCTCGGCTATTTTCGGCGGCCCCATAGAAATGAATGGAGGGCGGCTGCGCATGCGCGGTGCACCCTCCTTCTCTTCTGGGGCCGCGTTCTCAATATAGGTGCTGGGACCCGCACCTATAAGACAATGGGGGCATATCCAGCGATATGCCCCCATTGTCCAAGATGGGAAAACCCCTTTAAGGCAGCCGCTAGCAAATAGGGGAGAACACATCCATGTCATAGTCTCCCTTGTTCGTAAGAGGCTTCTTTTAAATATATCATTGGGGAGTTTTACTAGAATAAAAGTCGGTGTTAGATATAAAAGGCCTTATTGGGAATTCTTCATATGGTCTCAGTGGAACATCTTGCATTTCTATTTTGTATTTCTACCTCAAACTTCAGCAAAGGTATTTTTTATGTGCTGTGTTCTTGGGTGAGCTAATGAATAATAAGATCTCTTTCAATGGAGTTTGAAAAAGACTGTTCAGCCAAAACATGTCACATTTGCCTGTATTCAGTTTATGGCAATAAAGTGAAGATTTATTAGCATGAATGGGCAAGTACTGATCCAGTTCTTCTACTGGCATGTATGGGCCTGCAACCCAGTATACGAGCACCACCACCTTCTTCCAGAGTGCCGACTGGTTATTTCTACAAATGAAGTTAGATACTGTATGTGGTGTTAGAGGAGATGGAGGTTTGTAAAACTTGTGGTGAAGTCTTAGAGACAGATTAATGTAATTCGGTGATTTTTCTACATGCTTGATTATTGTGTATTTGTCAGCTTCAGTATTTGATGACCAACAGAACACTTGTAGTGACGATCAGATCAGAAGACAATGGATCAAAGGTTAGACTATATTTGATATACATGTGCATGCATGCTAGAAAACCTTTAGCCAATTAACTATAATGAAGTATAAAGAGACGTTTCTCTTCTGCATATTAATGTTTGGATGTGGTCATATAGCAGAATTGTGGTGTACAAGAACTGTAGCTTTCCTTATGCATACTGATGTGCTGAGGTCACAATGTGAAGGAATATTAATGCAACAATCATGTCACGTATGAAAAGACATTAATGTCTATGCTCTGAGGTAGATTGTAGCATTTTGAGGTATGATAATGATATGCCTTTATCATGGGGTATAAGAATCTATTATTCGAGAGAAATTGCCATTGCCGTTACTATTTTGTCCGAAATTTAGGAAAACTTAGAGTCGTAACTAATTTCCTCATGCTACATGGTAACGAATCAGTCTTTCCTAAAATGGCTTCTGCACGTGTTACATAGTGAAAGTAAGAAGCCCGGAGACATGATATCACCCATAATGCTGTGCAGCCAGCTAATCTGAAGATAGCCATCCGCCGTGATGTCACAGCCCTATAAAAAGCCTCGTCCTACGTGGTCTCTGCCATTGTCCTTTTAGCTGAGCATAGGGAGAGACATGGCAAGCGCTCATGCACTAGGGACAGTGTTGTTGAAAATGATTAATAGAAGAGTATTGGAGAGGGAAAGTACAGGGAGAGAGCAGGGAGACTGCAGGGAGAGTGCCGGGGGACTTATGCAGCATCAGTTTTATTTATTCCTACATTTACTTATTCCTACATCAGCCATAAACTAAGACATGTAATTGAATACCAGTAAGATGGAAGCCTTTATTATTCCACTGCCACCGGGCCAACCAATACCATCCTGTCTGCACCTCTTAGTGGGGCCAGGTCTTAATGATGACCATCTTCATCCTTTGCTGGCTTTAGTTCTTCCACACCATCCTTCAAAGTCTCCATGTCCCAGAAAAGTCAGCAAGATGCAGAGACAGGAGAAACTGGATGCTCCTGATGAAATATTCTCATTGATATTAGATGATGAGGAAAAGCAGATGACAGAAGAAGGGCTCCCACCTGTAGGGCAGGAGAGCACTGGGGTTGGAGAAGTGGGTATGGCAGAGCTGATTAATATTCAGTGTTTACTGTCAAATAACTTGCAGGAGACTGCAGGCCAGAACACCAATAATATGCTTATTGTCCCCCACCTAACCAGCCAAAGCCCCTACCAGCAACACGCCCTGTTTAAAGGTGCCAAGTGGCCAACTATACAGTGAGATCTTCATTAGTAAATGAAAGGCAGTGGTGGGTTAATTGGCCGTCCGATTCTTCACCTCAGCATGGCCGCAACCCACCCGCAGTATGACCACTCCATGTGACCATACCCTAAGTGTATACCTGATTTATAATTCAAAGTTAAATCTTAATAGTGTACAGTGGCTCTACCCAACTAAGCAATAATGGATAAGGTCCTCGCTTCCACGGCACACCCTCTGCCAGTAAAAATGAGTGAATTAACAATAGTTATTTGAAAGGGCACTCAACTATCTGGTGAAGCACATAAATATAGCTCACACTTATTCAGCACTCATTCATTTATTTATGCAATAAAAATATGAATAAAAATAAAAAAAATTACAAAAAACTTAAAAACCATATAAACATTCAAAAAAAATTCAAATGATGACCGTTGATTGTATCTTGCCCAAATATCAAAGTATTATGATTAAATTGATAGATTTCTTGATTGTATTAATGAAATAGATTACCCGATTGTATTAATAAAATTATGTACTTGTGTAATTAATTTCCAGCAATTATGTATATTGTGAGGCAGTGACAGGCCTCATGCTTCATAGAGGTCTGGAGGAGTTGGATATTCCAGTCCACATCCCTATTCCACCACAGGTGAGGCCACCTGGGTTTAATTACTGGTGTGATAAACCAACCCTCAGTGTCAGTCTGGAGAGAGGAGAAAGGCTGAGGAGGCCTGAGAGGTTAGAGCCTGCGGAGGTTCTGTGTGTGTGGTCTCAGCCAGGAGGGTTGAGGGGCCACAAGGCTCTGTGTAGCCTGGAAGTTTGGGGGGCCCAGTGACCCAAGGAGAAGAGGGTCACACGGTCATAGATGGGAGGACTGTTGGACCATCTCCCCCTAAAGGATACGGTTGGAGTCACAGCCAGGAGGCTGCTGGACTGAATGGCTGAGGAAGCCGCACTTAAAGCTGTGTGTGAACAGCGTCTGTATTTAGGTGAGTTAGCTGAACTATGTTTAGTCAGAGCCCAGCCGGGCAGGTGTTGTTTTTATGATTTGTTTTGGTGTGCTGGTGCCAATAAAACTGAGTTGGACCTGAAAATCCCCGTGTTTTGAAGATATTGTGTGATGTCGACCCCCTGAGAGGATACAATCCCTTACATATGGTGGAGGATGCGGGCATGTTGATGCTAGGAGCAACAGCATGAACAAACAGCAGGTGCTGCTGAATGTTGCTGTGTTCCTGTGTTAAAGGGCCAGAAGCCTGTATGTCTGTATAAAGCTGCTGGTGCAAAATCTGGACACTTTTGCTGCATTGCAAGAGAATATTGCAGTGATTTAAAGGGCCAGAAGCCCATGTGAAAAGACTGAACTGTAGAGAATTTTTTTGGGGGTCAGTATGAAGACCTATATGGAAGTTGCTGCGGCTTGGTGGAGCCCATCAGGTGCAACAAAGGATTGCTGGGAATGGTGCCAGCGAGAGATCCAAGAAATGGATGATTGTTTGATCAGGAGATCTGATAAAGAAAGTAAAAGATTCTGTGACTTAGTAATTGGGGGAATCCCGCTGGGGGTTATTCTAGATTCCCACCAACGAGTGTCTCGGGTTATGCCCGATGTACTGATCTTTCTGGAGAGGTGGCCAGAGATCGAGACCACAGTGTCTCTAACCTTTGAAAAGGACTATAGTTCTGTGCAGTGGGAGCTGCTAAAATGTGAGACCCTGAAGGTGGAATTCGTGCTGGGCACAGACTTTCCGTGGTTTTGGCAGCTATGGAGTGGAGAGAGTGTTTTAAATCGCGCGACTAGAGAGTCCGAAGTAAAAGTTGGCAACCACGGGATTGAGGAGTCAATATGTGATCCTGTGACCAGGAACCAGGGGTTGGAGGTTCCCAAGTTCCCGAGGAAGGAGGCGGACCTCAGTGGAGATGTCCCTGGAGAGACAGCGCCCTCATCTACTCGGTGTGTCGATACCGTGACGGCGTTTGGTAAGACCATTCCTGTTTGTGCGTGTGACATATAAGATGTGATTTGTGGTGAGAGCCGGCAGCAGTCGCTACCTGCCAAGCTGGTAAGTGTCATGACACTGGGACTAGAGACTGCGACAAAAATGTGTGATGTTGTGGTAAATGGCAGTCCAGTCCAAGCGTTGCTGGATGCAAGGAGCCAGGTGAGCCTGGTACATGGCAGCTTGGCTGTTGGGGACTATGTTTTGGACAAACACGTGACTGTGATGAACATTTATGCAGATATCAAGTCCTATCCTGTGGCTCTCACGGAGTGTGAGACTCCAGTCGGAACTGGGACTTATGAATTTGGTGTTTCAAATAGGCTCATGCATGATGTAATGTTGGGCTGTGATTTTCCCTTGTTCTGGGAGTTATGGGGAAATGGAGACACTTCTGCAGAAAGTGGTGAAACTCCTGCAGAACCTGTACCTGTCCCTTTAACCCTTTCTACCCCGGAGGTTTTTTCGGTTCTGCATTTTCCTTTTGCGCTCCCTGCCTTCAAACAGCCATAACTGTTTTATTTTTCTGTTCAGATAGCTGTATGAGGGCTTCTTCTTTGCGGGACAAGTTGTACTTTCCAACGCCACCATTTAATATTGCATATGGTGTAGTGGGAAGCGGGAAAAAAATTCCAAATGGGGTGAAATTGCAAGAAAACCGCTATTCCGCTACAGTTCTACGGGTTTCTTATTTACAGCGTTCGATGTGCATTAAAACTGACCAGTTACTTTCATTCTACTGGTCAGTACGAATCCGGCAATACCTAATATGTATAGTTTTTCCTGCGTTTAGATGGTGATAAAATAATTAGAAAGTTGCCCTTTTTTTTTTTTTTCCTTGTCATATCTTGACCCCTATAACTTTTTGGTATTTATGTGTACAGAGCTGTATGGGGGCTCATTTTTTTGCGGGGGGGTCTGAAGTTTTTATTGATACCATTCTGGGGTGTGTATGACTTTTTGATCACTTTTTATTTAATTTTTTTTAGAAAAAAAAAGCGACAAAAAACGGCGAATCGCCATTTGGACGCTTTTTTCCGCCACACAATTCGCCGTATTGGAATTTTTTTTTTATATTTTAAAAGTACGGGCGTTTTCTGTCACGGTGATACCCATGATGTCTATATTTATTGTTATTTAGGTATTTATTTTTTACTTATACGGAAAGGGGGGTGATTTGAACTTTTATATCTTTTTTATTTTTTATATGTTTTTTAACATTTTTTTTTTAATTTTTTTGTGATTATTTTAAAGCTCAAATATGAGCTCATATATTGTGTTTTATTTTTTTTTCTTTATGAGCAATAATGGATTTACTAGATGCAGTTAAATCCATGAATTGCTCATTTCTTATCCTGGCCTGCAGACGGAGGTAAGAAGCGGCAAGTCTCTGCTGTTAGAAACAGCAGAGACTTGCCGTCCATGACGCCCGCCGCACCTGCGAGCGGGCGTCATGTCCCCGCACCGCCCGAGCGCCGTACATGTATGGCGCCGGTCGGGAAGGGGTTAAATGAAGGTGTAAGGGAGATGCACATTGAACACAATGGTTTAGGTAAAATAACCATTGAAAGCAATGGTGCAGATGAGGTATAGAATGAACATGTGATATTATTTGAAATGCATAATGAAAATGTGGGGTCATGTTAAATGTGTGATGATGATGATGATGACACCCCTTTTACTTTGCAGGTGGTGATTGGGGAAGAAGCTCCCCCTGTTGGTAAAAATGTATGTGACTTGGAAATGCTGATTGATAAGGTTGATAGCACAGAGCTAGAAGGTGTACCACATAAACCAGAACCAGGTGCAGTTAAGCAGTTCCCACATTGTTCTATGGTTAGTGAGCTCATGTGCAGGGTTAACAAAGTGTTGTAACATACAAGGTGAACCGTGCACCTGTAAGAGAACCTGAGCAGGTTCAGGACATGAACCTGGCCAATTTGGGGGTTAGCTCATGTGTGACCCTAGAGGTCAGGAGTGAGATTGACAAGAGTGCTTTAGGTGACATAGGTGCTGTGACTAATAGCAGCTCAGAGAAAGAGACTGCCGGGTCAGTTTCTTGGGAAACCAGTGTGGTTGCTAGTAGCAACCAGGGGTCAGTTGTCAGCAACTTGGAAAATAATAATATCCAAAGTGAAGTTCATGAGGGACTAAAGACACAAAAGAGTAGAGGTAGAGAGTATAAGAGAAATGTGAAGCGAAAAAGAGTAAGAGAGGGTCTGGCCGTTAGATGGCCACCGGAGTCCCTTAGATGTTGTCTACAGGGTAGAAATTTGGTCGTGATGATAAACCGGGCTTTGCTGGCCTGGGTGTGGCAGAACAAAGGGTAAACTGTAGGTAATGTGGATGCTCTGTCACGTGCATCCTCTGTTGGTGCAAGTGTTCACCCCCACGGGTTTGAACGGGGGGGGGGGGGTATGTGAGACAGTGGCAGGCCTCACGCTTCATAGAGGTCTGGAGGGGGTGGATATTCCAGTCCACATCCCTATTCCACCACAGGTGAGGCCACCTGGGTGTAATTACTGCTGTGATAAACCAGCCCTCAGTGTAGGAAGGAAAGGAGAAAGCCTGCGGAGGCTCTGTGTGGTCTTAGCCACGAGGGCTGAGGGGCCACAAGGCTCTGTGTAGCCTGGAAGTTTGGGGGGCCCAGTGACCCTAGGAGAAGAGGGTCACACGGTCATAGTCGGGAGGACTGTTGGACCATCTCCCCCCAAAGGATACGGTTGGAGTCACAGCCAGGAGGCTGCTGGACTGATCGGCTGAGGAAGCCGCACTTAAAAGCTGTGTGTGAGCAGCGTATGTATTTAGGTGAGTTAGCTGAACTATGTTTAGTCAGAGCCTAGCCGGGCAGGTGTTGTTTTTATGATTTGTTTTGGTGTGCTGGTGCCAATAAAACTGAGTTGGACCTGAAAATCCCCGTGTTTTGAAGATAGTGTGATGTCGACCCCCATGAGAGGATACTCCCTTACAATATATAAATATCAATATGTCATGATTGTTTCATATGTATCCGTTCTGCAATTGTGTATATATAAATATCAATATGTCATGATTGTTTCATATGTATCCATCAATATAGCATGATAATTTAATATCAAAATCCCAATTTCATATACAAATAAAAGATCTTAAAAAGCAAAAAAAGGTAAAAGAATGAGTGAGGAGCATACAAAATAAATCAAATAGCAAAGAATTACATCTGCATCAGTTGAAAATGTACACTCTATAATACATGCACAGATCCCTGTATATCTGATTTGAATATATCGGCTGATATTTACATTAGCTAATATCTATATCAGCTAATATTTATAAGCCAAGCGGTCTCATAATATGTATCGATCCAAAAATGTATTTATAACAGCTTGAGAGTCTGATTTAATTCAAACTCTGTTCATATATATCAGTTCATATGTATAAATTCAGGTTCTTATTTATATCAACATGAAAATCTCCAATTCAGCCCAAACTCTATTCAAATCATCATGCACTTTTCCCTATAAAATTAGTCTGCTTGCAAGCAATACTATGAAATGTTTGGATCCATAAAATATAATATCATGTACTCATGTCTCCATATAGCCTAACACTGTAGGAACTTATTAGCGGCGGACTGTTTCTGGACATCCCCCCCCCTATTGACATGTGGAAGAGTAACACCCAGTTGCCAATTTATTTATATATTTCCATTAAGAACAACAGAGGAAAAATACAACATAGAGTTATAATAAAAGATGGTCAAGTGCAGGGGCGTTGCTAGGGTCTCAAAAGATCCGGGGCCCAAGCCCCAATGAATATGGCCTAATTCTCTATGTTGACGCTCGCCCCACCCCTGCTATACAGCAGCACATACCTCACATCCAGAGCCTACAGGTGAGGTCAGAGGTCTCCTCTGATGTAGATCTTCTCTGTCATCATCTTCTCCATTCGGCCCAGACAACTTCTCTCAGCCACCGCTCCTCGTCTCTGCAGAGTGTGAGACGCAGACATCCTATCTTCCTCACATTTCTATCATCCCCCAACCTGTAGTCCCCACAGCCTTATCCTGCTGCTCGCTGTGCCCCCCAAAACCTCCAAATACTATCCTGGAGAAATAATAGTGCCCCCCATAGTAATAGTCCTACCAGTAGTAATTCCATCATTGGTAACACTGCACCCTACAGTGACCCAAGCACTGATAATGTTCCCAAAGATTGTCCCCATTAGTAGAAGAGTCCTCCAGTATTAATAATGCCCTCACAGAGCCCCCAGTAGTAATAAGGCTCCCTATTGTTCCCCCAGTGGTAATAAAGCTCTGTACAGACCCCTTAGTAGTAATAATGCCCCCCATAGTTCTTTTAGTAGAAATAAGGCGGATCTATAAGTCTCTTCTATAAAGCCCCCAGTAGTAATAAGAGCGCCTAATGTCCCCTGGATTTATAATACCCCTACAGTGCCCCCAGTATTTATATCGCCCCCCCTTACTGTTATAATGCTCGCCCTGAAGTGCCCACTGTAGTTATATAACTCCCTTTAGTGTCCTCAGAAATTATAATTCCTCAGCCCCTCCACCATACAGTCCCATATAAATTAAGCTATTTCCCTCCCTCCGCAGTAGAGTCCTGTGTAAATAACATCACGCCATCTCTCCAGTCCCCTCCAATATACAGTCCCATGTAAATAACATCCCTCTCTATCTACAGCCCCCTCCAAATACAGTCCCATGTAAATAACATCATTCCCACCCATAGCCGTCATCAACATACAGTCCTATGTAAATATCACTCCCTCCACCCCACAGTCCCATGTAAACAACATAAACCTGCCCTCAGCCACCTCCAACATTCAGTCCCATATAAATAACATCACTCCACGCCACAGTCCCATGTAAATAACAGAACCCTGCCCAAGTTACCTCCAACACACAGTCCCATGATAACATCCCTCCCTTCTGCCCTAAATACAGTCCCAGTTAAATAACCACAACTCCCAGCATCCCTCTGCTTCTCCCTTCACTTACCTCTTCTGATGTAGCAGAGCTCACTGCAGCTTCTTCCCCACAATTCTCCTCTTCAGTTTAGAAGACAGGTTGAAAAGGACCTGCGATGATGTCACCATCAGGTGACCAGTGCAGGATTGGACGGCACTGATCACATGACCTGTGATCTCATCACAGGTCCTACATATCTTGCAGTGCATTAGCTTAAATTGTACTGCCGTCCTAAGGATGGCAATACAATTGTATCTGTCTAACAGGCAGGACATTCGGGGCCTGGGAGAAAACATCAGGGGCCCAGGCCCCGTATGTTTTAGCCTAGCAACGCCCCTGGTCAAGGGACTACAAAGGATTGGCTAAAACAAACACATCAGTAGAGCTGAATAATCAGTCCTCTTTAAGGTTATTGCATGTTACTTGAAATACAGTTTTTTGTATGTGGAATGAAAACATCAGAGGTCACCTGCATTGTCTTCTCTCTAACACAGTGTACAGAGGATGGAATGGCAAAATGTTAACGTCTCCCTCCTATGCTCGTCAGCTATTTATGTTCCCTGTCCATTGTGACTGCATGAAGGGGGGGGGGGAGCAGTCAATGCTGGATGTTTTCATCCACGCATGGGGAGAAGTCGCAGCGGCCATGCGGAGACCAGGAGCGGCGCAGGGAGCAGGGACCCAGGTAAGTATGCTCAGTGTGGAGGGGGCCTGGCATATGGGGAAACTTTATATATGATTGGATAACCCCTTTAAGCCTCGTTCACACGTCAGTGTTTGGCCAGTGATTTCCATCAGTGATTTTGAGCCAAAACCAGGTGCGGCTCTAAACACAGAACAGGTGCAGATCTTTCCCTTATACCTTATGTCTGTGGAGGCTCCAATCCTGGTTCTGGCTCACAATCACTGATGGAAATCACTGATCAAAACACTGATGTGTGAATGAGGCTTTACACTAATCTGTTTGAGTTGGGACATGCTGGGGAAGTGTGTATAGTGTAGCAGAGCTGTCCAGTTATACAGAGATATAATTAAGATGATTACCGTATTTTTCGCCCTATAAGACGCATTCCCCCCCCCCAAAATGCGAATGCTAATGGGCGCTTGCATTATGGAAGCGCTCATTAGCACCGGAGGACAAGGAAGCGGAGAAGACTCGGCTGTCGGCTGTGCAGGGCTGCGCACAGCGTGAGGGCGCTCTGTGACCTCACGCTGTGTGCGCCAGTTCACAGCACAGCCGACAGCAGGAGGAAGCAGAACGTGGGCGGTGAGGAGCGCGGCGTCCAGGAGCAGGAGAGGTAAGGGTCTTTTTTATGTTATATGTTCCGCGGCTGGGGGCTGACATAGGAGGCATGGGGGCTGCTAATAAGAGGCACGGGGGGCTGACATAGGAGGCCACTGGGGGTTGATTTTTTTTTTTTTTTGTTTTTTAAAATTATTTTTATTAATTTTCCAGACATATAACATTGTCAAGGTTCCATTGAAATATGTATATACATATCTACTTATCAGTCATATATTCCAATTTCAGATGACAAAATAAACAGTATAGTCATATCAGGGATTACACATTCTATACTTCCTTTAATATTTACATATAGAACCAAGACGAAAAAGACAGGAAATAAAAAAGACGAGAAAAAGAGGATAAAGAAAGGGGAAAAAAAGAGGGAAAAGAGGGGAGGGGGGAGAAGAAGGGAGACCAACGACCCTTTGATATTAAAATAGTCATGGGGGTAGATTTGCACTAACTTCTCAGGACCTACAAAATACTCTTATCCCAGAGAGAGTTCATATTACCATCTCGTCAAGTTATTTTAAAGCCCCTGAACTTCTGCCATGGTTGCCATATCTCTGTGAATTCTTGTATTGATCTTGTCTCCCAATGAGACAGCTGTTCAAATCTATATAGTTCGTCCCCTTTATTTATCCACTGCTGAATGGTAGGTGGATTTGATTTTTACCAACATGTGGCAATCAACAGACGAGCAGAGGCTAGAAGTATTTGACATAATTGTTGAACATATTTAGCTTGAAGCCCGAGAATAGACCAAATAAACATATTTTCATATCTACTAAGATAGAAAGCTTATATATTTTAGATAGGACTTGACAAAACATCAACCCAAAACTTCTTGATCCTGTTGCATGTCCACCAGGTGTGCCCATGAGTCCCTGCTTCCATGTTGCATCTCCAACACCTATAATCAGCCTCTGGTAACATCTGGTGGAGCCGCCAGGGTGTATAATGCCAACGAGTCACCACTTTATAGTTGTTTTCTTGCAGTTTTATACACCTAGATACCCTAGTTGTATTTAACAATAAAAGGTCTCTTTCCTGTTCTGTAAAACAAATATTTAATTCTTGTTCCCATGAGGAAATGAAGTCATAATTACTCGTTGACATTATATTCACCAAGCAGCCATAAACTTTAGAAATCTTTTCTTTCTTTTGTAGAGCCAACTGCTCGAAAATAGAGTATTTGGGAGGGGTACCCCAAATTGATTTAATATTTCTAAAGAAGGTCATAATATGTCCTATATGAAATATAGAAAGCTTTACCGTTTCAGGATTATTCTTCAGTTTCTCTATCGTTAATGTATCTTCCCCCTGACAAACAGTAATAAGAGGTATCTCGATTGATTTTGCAGAATCAGATAATGTAGACCAAAAAAGCTGGTGAAGACCTACATAGTATATCTCGTATTTGCATAAGAAAGGGGTAATGAGGGACTAAGTGACGCAATGCCTTAGATTCATTCCACAGTTTTGCAGTATAATATGTTAATGTGCAGGTAGTACTTAACATAGTATGCAAGGTTGAACTATTAAGAAATAACAAAGCTCTTAAAGGAATATTTGCTAAGGCTTGTTCCACAGAGAGATCTAGCCTATCTTGGGGAGATCTAAGCCAATCCAAACATCTCACATAGATAATTGCTTTATGATAGTTGTAAACATCTGGGATCCCAAGACCTCCTTTTTTGGAGGGTTGTATCAAATATCTGTGAGCAAGTCTTGGCTTAGTATCCCCCCATAGAAAAGATGAGAATATCCCCTGCACCCGCCTAAAAAAGGCTCTCGGAATTGGGATTGGTAAAATTTGCAAATAATATAACACTTTGAGCAACAAAAATGTTTTAATCAATGTTCGTCGGCCAAACCAAGAGACCGATGCCAGATCCCAGGACTTATAAAGGTCCTCTAGCTTATTGAAATGGTGTATTTTCTTGTAACTTACGTTGTATTTTGGGATCTATTGAAACATTTAATACAGTCGATTTAGCCATATTCACTAAAAAAAATTTGAAAAACAACTAAATGTCTGAAGGATCGATAAGATGCTTGGAAAGGCCTCTCTGGATTTGCAATAAACAATAAAATATCATTGGCAAATGCTGCTAGTTGGTGCATTGGGGTGATAATAAGAGGCATTGGGGGATGAGATTGGAGGCATGGGGCTTTTATCTGACATCTGATTGGGGGTTATTCACATTGGGGTCTAATCTGAGGTCTGATCTGAGGTCTTATTGGAGTCTTATTACCATTGGGCGTCTGATTGGGGTTGTGAGCTGTGTAACGTTTAATTTACTGCTGTATACCTGTATCTAATTATTTATTTCACTCACTTATATGGTGTTGACTTAGGCTACTTTCACACTAGCGTTTTTAAATTCCGGTACTGAGTTCCGTCATAGGGGCTCAATACCGAAAAAAAACGCTTCAGTTTTGTCCCCATTCATTGTCAATGGGGACAAAACTGAACTGAAGACAACGGAATGCTCCTGAAAGCATTCCGTTCCGTCTTCAGACCGGAGAACAAACCGCAGCATGCTGCGGTTTGCTCTCCGGTCCAGGCATCCGCACCAAGACGGATCCGGAATGACCCCCAATGCAAGTCAATGGGGACGGATCCGTTTGGTGTGACACACCAGTAATCCGGATCTGTCCTCCATTGACTTGCAATGGGGGGTCATTCCGAATCCGGCTACAGAGATACATACATACATACATACACACATACACATACATACTCACATACTCCAGCCAGGGACGCCGGCAGCATGTCTTCACGCGCCTCCTGCGCGCAGCTATGATGTTTCAGCGTGCTGCCGGCGTCCCTGGCTGGAATATGTGAGTATGTGTGTATGTATGTATGTATGTCTGTACTCTGTGTCTTGTCCTAATGGCTGTCAACATGTGTGGGGCCGGACCACCGCTGCTCCGGCTCCACACATGTATCAGCAGCAATATGGATCCGTCGGCACCCTTTAGGTGCCGGATCCGTGCTGCCGCTAGTGTGAAAGAGGCCTTATTCCTCAGTGTTTTACAGACATTATCATTGCTTTCTGTCTCCAGTGGAGCTCACAATCTCAGATCCCTACTGAAGTAAAAAGCATATTGGCTTTCGACGTCCCCAAGATAACCAGCTCCTGTCCCACATGTCCTGTGGCCCCATCTTAGCTATACCCCTGGCCCTGGTGCCTGAAGGACTCTATGAAGGACTCTCTGCTACATGAGAAGACACTGGTATTGTTAAGGGGGACACAATCTGTCCTCTTAAGGGTCAGGTCAGTTAGAAGAACAAAGTTAGAAGGTCAAATTAGAAGAACTTGTGTGCACACGGTAAGATCTCAAGACGGACACAAATGTCAGTTTGGAGTCTCCCAACATGTTCAGGCGCTGAGGAATTCTGGGCTGACTCAGTTTATAACAAAAGCATATACACACACAGTAGAAAAGGTGGGAAGCTTTTTTTTTTTCCCCAGCAAGCTGATAAGCATTAAACACACATTCTTTCACAGTCACATGTCATGATTAGACATGAGCGAGCATAACTCGTCCGAGCTTGATACTCGTTCGAGTATTAGGGTACCTGTAAGTGCTCGCTACTCGGACGAGTATCTCGCCATGCTCGAGGAAATGGCATCTCCCGCCTTTTGAATTTTTGGCGGCTATAAACTTAGCCAATCACAAGCCAGGAGACTCTGCAGTACACCCAGCATCACTTGGGGCCCTTACATGTCGATAGCAGGGGTTGGCTGGCCTGATCAGGTGACCCTGGAATATACTAGTGACTGCCCGCGGTGCTCGGCTCAGTCGCTGCCTGGATGCCGTTAGATACAGATCTGCAGTGTGATATACAGGGAGAGTGTTAGGGTGTTCTACTAGATTTGTGTTAGGCAGGAGTGATTCTAAAAGAACCCAATAGCCCTTGTTAGGACTACAAGACCCTTTTTTTTTTTTTATCTGCTTGTGGCTGGGCTTACTGGCACTAGTAGTGCAGCTACCGCCATATTTGCAGCATTTTGCAGGGAGACTGGAAAAAGTTTATTTTTTGGCTCTCTGTGACACACATCCATTTCAAACAGCTAAGTGGGACAATTTTTTTTGTGTTTCATTGAAATAGGCAAAGTCTGCAGAAGATTTTTTTCTGTCTAACTGATACAAAATCCTTTTGTTTGCTCTCAGTGATACAAATCCATTTCATACAGCTGTGTGGAACCATTCTGTGTGTCACAGTTCAGCTGGCCAGTCACCACAAACCACAATCCGTATTTTCTGTCCAGGTGACCCATACTGTACGTCACGTAATAAAATACGGTCTTTTGCTCTCACTGATACAGCTACATTAGAAAAATCTCTGTGCGACATTTGTCTGGGTTGCACTTAAGCAGACCAAGTCTGCCTAATCTAATAGTTTCAGTGTAATTGCTCCATACTGCACGGTACGTAATGAAATACGTAATTTTGCTCTAACTTATCCACCTATATATTAACTTGTTAAAATTGAACAAGTTTGTGGGTTTCAGTACAGCAGGCCCATTTTTTTTTGGTATATATATAATATACTTATATACAGAAAATGTTGAACCCCAGGGCTAAGGGTTCGAGGACGAGGGCGTGGGCATTCAATTACTGCAGGGGGCAGAGGCCGTGGTCCTGGGCAGGATGAAACAGTACCTGCTGATGAGGGAGCAGGGGAACGCTGCAGAGCTACACTACCTAGCTTCATGTCTGAACTTACAGGGACACGTGGTAGAGCACTGTTGAAACCACAACAGTGCGAACAGGTGATGTCGTGGATTGCGGACAATGCTTCAAGTAATTTGTTCACCAGTCAGTCTTCCACGCAGTCCACCCACGTTACCCAAGGGAGCACTCCTCTGGCTCCTCCACCTCAACCTCCTTCCCTCCAGTCTGCCCCCTCCCAGGAAAATTTGGAATGCGATCCGGCATACTCTGAGGAACTGTTTTCTGGACCCTTCCCAGAGTCACAAACCACTTCTCAGGTTGCTGCTGACCTCTTTCCCGATGACCAAGTTTTCCAACTGTCGCAGTCTGTGGGTGATGATGACGATGACAATGTTGACTTAGTGGAAGAAGTGTGTAAAGAGGTGTTGGACGATGAGGAGACATGGTTGTCAGACAGTGGTGAAGTTGTTGTCAGGGCAGGAAGTCCAAGGGGAAAGCAGACTGAGGAATCGGAGGATGACGAGGTGACTGAGCCAAGCTGGGTTGATAAGCCGAGTGAAGACAGTGCTTCTGAGGCAGAGGCGAGTGCTGCACCAGAACAGGTTGGAAGAGGCAGTGGTGTGGCCAGAGGGAGAAGCAGGGCCAGAGTTGGTGCATCAGCAGCAACTGTTTCCCGTAGTGAAGCTCCCGTGACGAAGCCTAGATGTTCGCAAGTCTGGAGGTTCTTTAAAGAAAGTGAGGATGACCGACTGACTGTGGTGTGCAACCTGTGCCACACCAGGATCAGCAGGGGTGCCACCACTACTAGCCTAACCACCAACAGCATGCGCAGGCATATGAGTGCTAAACACCCCACTCAATGGAACCAAGGCCGTCCACCTCCTGCGGGTCACACCACTGCTCCTTCCCCTGTGTCACTCGCTGCCTCTGCTAGTCAACCCCCTCCCCAGGACCCCGGCACGAGCACCTCCCGCCGGAAAACCACACCTTCGCCTCCACGATCCTCCACAGCATCCACCAATGTGTCCCAGCGCAGCGTTCAGCTGTCTTTACAGCAGACCCTGGAGCACAAGAGGAAATACAGTTCCACCCACATGCCCAAGCCCTCAACGTCCACATCTCCAAATTGCTGAGTCTGGAGATGCTGCCCTATAGGCTGGTAGAGACATCTGGCAGTCTACAATCGCTCTGCGCTGCTGGTAAACTCAGGATAACATGTTTAATGTCGAATTCCATCTTGTGGGCACGTCGCACAACAGTCGGTGAGCGGGCAGTTGTAGGCGGCGCTGCGCTGCCCTGAGAGTGGCAGCATCTGTGGTCGAATTGCGGAAATGCGCACAGATGCGGCGCACCTTGGTGAGCAAATCAGACAGATTGGGGTATGTCTTGAGGACATATCCCGTGACCCTCGCGTTAGAAGCATTTTTTCAAACACCGATTACTGGGTGTTCACTCTCCTGGACCCACGGTACAAGCAGAACCTTTCCACTCTCATCCCTGTAGAGGAAAGGAGTATGAGAGTGAATCAATATCAACAGGCCCTGGTGCACAAGCTGAAACAATCCTTCCCATCTGACGCCACTAGCGGCAGAGGGCATGGTTCTGTGGGCCAAGTAGCGGGGGAGAGGAGCCGAGCAGGCAGCTTGTCCAGCACTGGCAGGGGAACGCTCTCCAAGGCCTTTGCCAGTTTTATGTCACCCCAGCAAGACACTGTCACCTGTCCCCAGTCTAGGCAGAGTAGGGGTGAGCTTTACAGAAAGATGGTGAGGGAGTACCTAGCTGGCCATACCAACGTCCGGACCGATCACTCTGCTCCATACAACTACTGGGTTTCAAAGCTGGACACGTGGCCTGAACTGGCGCTGTACGCCTTGGAGGTGCTGGCCTGCCCTGCCGCTAGCGTGTTGTCAGAGCGGGTATTCAGTGCAGCTGGTGGCGTCATCACCGATAAGCGTACATGCCTGTCAACTGACAGCGCTGACAGGCTGACGCTTATTTAAAATGAACAAAGCCTGGATTTCACCGGAATTCAAATCTCCTCCGGGGGGAAGCAGCTAAAGATTAACATTACTTATGTATCTGATTCCTCTTCTCTACTCCTCCTCCTCCTCCTCCTCCTTGTCGTCTTTGCCTAACGCTGACCCAAAAAACGCAATTTTTTAGAGGTCCAACTGGCACTCTTTACCACAATTTTTCCGGAAGTCCACCTACAGGCCCTCTCTGTAAACAATTTTTCCGGAGGTCCACCTACAGGCCCTCTCTCCAAACAATTTTTCCGGAGGTCCACCTACAGGCCCTCTCTGTAAACAATGCCTTTCTTGGTCTGGGTGAGCACAATTGCCATGAGGGTAACCACCAGGCTGTTGCTTGAGAATTTGGGTAATGGTGGGATTAGGCAGCCTCAGAGGCATCCATGCATTCTGCCCCTGCTGTTTCCTGTCCATTTCCATGGTGTTTCCATCATTTTCTGATGTTTCCAGGTTTTCACCCAGCCTTCCCTAGGCAGAGCCTTGGTCCCCTCCAAAAAATGCTCGAGTCTCAGATTGACTTGGTTCGTTACTCGAAACGAGCACCCGAGCATCGGGAAAAGTTTGTCTCGAATAACGAGCACCCGAGCATTTTAGTGCTCGCCTCAGATCAGACCCCCATCAGACAACCTAGCCTCCATCAGCCTCATATCAGACCTCATCAGCCTCAGATCAGAAACCATCATCCTCACAGCAGACCCAATCAGCATCAGATAAGACCCTCAGACCCCCTAGCTCCATCAGCCTCAGATCAGACCTCAAGCTCCAGAAGCCTCAGATCAGACCCCCATCAGCCTCAGATCAGACCCCATCAGCCTTAGATCAGACCCCATCAGCCTCAGTGCAGACCCCATCAGCCTCAGAGCAGACCCTCATCAGCCTCAGAGCAACCCCCCATCAGCCTCAGATCAGACCCCCATCAGCCTCAGATCAGACCCCCATCAGCCTCAGATCAGACCCCCCATCAGCCTCAGATCAGACCCCCATCAGCCTCAGATCAGACCCCCATCAGCCTCAGATCAGATCCCATCTGCCTCAGAGCAGACCCTCATCAGCCTCAGAGCAACCCCCCATCAGCCTCAGAGCAACCCCCCATCAGCCTCAGAGCAACCCCCATCAGCCTCAGATCTGACCCCCATCAGCCTCAGATCAGACCCCTATCAGCCTCAAATCAGACCCCCATCAGACCTTAGATCAGACTTAAAAAAAAAAAAAAATACCTTGCTTGCTCCGGATGGCACTGCCACTCACTCAGTGCTCCTTGGTCTTCTTCCAGCCCTTGCTGCATTGTGATCTGATATTTCACAGCATCAGGTCATAGTGTGCACCTATGTGCACCATGTCCTGGCACTATACGCTATCAGGACACAGTGAAGAGCAGGTCCTGGAGGGAGGGTGAGTAGAGCCAGCACAGCACTTCCCTCACCGCTCCCCGCGCCTCCCATATGCTGATGACTGCTTCCATAATGGAAGTGGTCACTAGCATTCGGACTACATGACTCACTACCACTTTTCCCTTTTGTGTGTCTTATAGTCTGAAAAATATGGTACTTGATTTTGGAGGTATCATTATTATTACACAGTCGAGCCACATTATTATGATTGCTTCCTACTTTTGACGTCAGCATTGCATAACTCATGATTGAACAACTATTTCCAGCAGTCCCATAGAGGCAAATGTAGACATGGCCAAACATGCGTGGTGAACTCTTCATTCACTGCTCTGAGACTTCTAAAAATAGCAGAGCTTGCTGGAAGTTTCTCTTAGGTCCCAATTACTTGGCTGTATTTCCACTTAGTTCAGGTTCCTGCAGAGCTGCTGACTGCTCACACTCTAATACTAGACTGTCTCTGGAAAGAGAATAAGCCAAGAGGATGGACCTGTCCCTGTTCAGAGATTGGTACTAAGCAATGGTTATATGGGCACATTTACACAACAGTTTTGTTGCCTGTATTTTGTTTTTCCAAAATGAGAAGAAAAAGATCATTTCCTATTTCCATGACCTTGTTAACCCTTACCTCTTTCTTTAGAGCTACATTCCAATTATATAAGCAAAGTTCACAAAGAAATCTTTTTTTATCAAATGGGATAAAGAAATACTCCAAAGAAATGAAATGTTGAATAATCCGGACCTCAGCCCCAGTAGGACTGTGTAGAAAACTGCACATTAATATCATCTTTCAATCATTGAAGAACTGAAACTTTGCTGTAGCCCACAATTCTTTCAATATGACGTAAGAGCCTTTTTATCACTTCATGTTGGTCTTTTTCTGTGTTGCTTATATAGTGATAAAATTAAAGGAGTTTTCCTGGAGTCAACATTTATTTCCTATCCACAGGTTAGAGGGCTCCACCATTGAGACCCCCACCAAACACAAGAACAGGAGCCCTGCATCCCTTGTTCCACTTTACTGCATGGTCGCAGCTAGGAGGGGCTTGAATGGAGTGGCATTCAAGCATAAGTCCTGGCACTTTATTCAAAGTCTAGGGGACTGACGAATATAGCCTATTAATAAATAGGTGATAAATGTCGATTTCGGACAAAAACATTTCAAGTATATCTAAACTTTAGAATATACTTTATTAAAAACTAATCTATCTGCCCTAAAATGAATTTTTGTAATATACTTTTTTTTCATCATTTCCTTGTGAAATAGGCAGTGGCACCTGAAGTTCTATTACCTGTCATGCTTTAGAATCCGTACTCTCATACAGAACAAATATGTATTCCCCTTTGGCCACATTCAGTGCTGTAGGGGCCTGAGCATTGCTGATCATGCCTGTAAGAGGACTGCTATGCTAAAACCTTGCAAAGCATATCTATGCCAGGTTTCAGCAGAGTGGGCACAGGCAGGAGCTCACTCCATAGCACAATGCTCTAGCAGAGAGGAGTGAGTGAGTGCAGGTAGGAGCTCTTATAGCACATCACTGCTTTAGCCTGTGACTGCTGTGCTAAAGACTGGCATAGATATGCTATGAAAGATTTTAGCAGAGCAGCACTCTTACAGGCAGAAGGAGTGATGCTCTGGTCCCTACAGCACTCAATCCGTAATCCCACACACAGTGCTGCATGGGAGTATGTATTCTAAAGCTGGATAGGCACCTAAACTTCATGTGCCTATTTCACAAGGAAATAGTAAAAATAATAATAATAATAAAGTATATTACAAAACTTAATTTTAGGGAAGTTAGATTACGTTTTAATAAATTAGTTTAATATTCCAAGGTTCAGGAACACTTTAATTATATAACATTGTATTATATTATTTGATCCAGATTTAGAAAATGTACTGAAATAATATTAAAGTATGTAAAAGGAAAGTGAGAGATAGGAGAGAAAAAAATCTAGAAGACCTAAGAGTGTCATGCATGAATTTCAGGGCAACTAGAGCAATTTTCGATTTGCGTAGAATTGATTCTAGCTCAAATTCAGCGGAATTGAACCCAAATAGAATTGTAAGCGATTTGCTCATTTTTAGTGTTGAGTACTCCAGCAGCACCACCTATGGCGAGATGTCAAATTATGCAGTTCCCACTAAAATCAATGGGCTAACTGTACAATACATGGACATGCAGGGTCCTTTAGAAGAAGAGATGCTCTTTATAGCTACTCTGGCTTATAGAACAGGGTCATTTTCGATTTGTGTTGAACTTATTTGGACCCAAATTGGATCATCAGACCGAATCAACAAATCAAATCTGAATCAAATTTTAAGAAAATATTCATTACTAGTGGTTACCATGTAAGTCAGTGTCTGATTTGTTAAACAGCCTTGAGATATCAACCAAAATCGGATTATCGAATTGTAGAATAGAGATCTGGAGTTGTTGTTCCTCATCAGTTAGGTTCTGGATGGCCAGGTAGAATGCCTCTTCTTGCAAAGATCCAATTTTCTTCCTACTGAAGGAGAGCTATTTAGCAAATTCTGTCTTGCAACAACCTATGTTCATCCTTATCACATTATATCAGGGACGTAGCTAAAGGCTCATGGGCCCTGGTGCATGAGTTCAGCTTGGGCCCTTCTTTCCTCAGTGCTTTGTGGCCAGGGGCAGGGATAGCCTTCATGATGCCTGAGGCAAAAACTTAAACAGCAACCTCCCTCATGGCAAATTCTTGACATAGCATCTTCCCTCCAGCTAGAAGTGTAACTTGACCAGCATGCACTTTTTATAATACCGATGTTTTCTTATGCACCACAAGTGTCTTTGGGCCCCCTCAGGCTCCTGGGCCCGGTAGCAACTGCTACCTCTGCAGCCAGTGGCGTAGCTATAGGGGTCGCAGCGGTCGCAGCGGGCCCCCCTTGCCACTTGCAGGGCCGCACCGCCAATTAGCCAGGTGCGGAGCGGCCCTGCGCACAGATGGGGGCAGCGGCAGGGCAGAGGGAGATGAGCGCTTCCATTGTGGAAGCGCTCATCTCCATAGTCATCTGTATCGCCGTCCTCAGGACGGCGATACAGATGCCTGTATTGTACTGCGGGGCAGGGGAGGGAGAGGTGTCTCCCCTGCCCGTTCCTCTGATAGACTGCAGGCACTAGGCCTGCAGCCTATCAGAGGCCGGCTCAGAGATTTGACGTCATCGCACCGCCTGAGCCGTACAGCGCGGGACACAGGCCAGAAGAGGCCTGCATCGCATCGCTGCCAGCCTGATCGAGGTAAGTATTAGTGTTAATTTTTTTTTATTGCAGCAGTCATGGACCGGAGCTCTATCGGGGGTACTGGGGGCATTTTTAGGGGCACATGGGGGCATTTTTACTGGCACATGGGGGCACTGGGGGCATTTTACTGGCACTGGGGGCATTTTTACTGGCACATGGGGCACTGGGGGCATTTTTACTGGCACTGGGGGCATTTTTACTGGCACATGGGGGCACTGGAGGCATTTTTACTGGCACATGGGGGCACTGGGGGCATTTTTACTGGCACATGGGGGCACTGGGGGCATTTTTACTGGCACATGGGGCACTGGGGGCACTTTTACTGGCACATGGGGGCACTGGGGGCACTTTTACTGGCACATAGGGGCACTGGGGGCATTTTACTGGCACTGGGGGCATTTTTACTGGCACATGGCACTGGGGGCATTTGTTACTGGCACATGGGGGCACTGGGGGGCATTTCTTATTGGCACTGGTGGCATTTCTTACTGGCACTTGGGGGCATTTCTTACTGCCACTTGGGGGCATTTCTTTATGGCATGGGAGCACTGGGGGCATTTTTACTGGCACTGGGGGCATTTTTACTGGCACTGGGGGCATTTTTCTGGAACATGGGGGCACTGGGGCATTTCTTACTGGTGCATGGGGGCACTGGCGGCATTTCTTACTGGCACATAATTTGGGGGGCATCTATGGGTGGGGAACACTTCTTACTGGCACATTATTGGGGTGAAATTTTGGGGGCACTTCTTACTGGCACATTGGAAACATTATTACTTCTGGGGCACAGTGGGGACATTAGTACTGTTGGGGGCACTATTACTAACAAGTGCACTCTGGCAGAGAATTATTAGTTGGGACTTTGGGAGCACTATTACTGTGGGGGCACCCTGGCACAGTATCAGTGCAGTTATTTCTGGGGGGCGTTATGTTCACACTATTACGGGACACTATTTGCTGGGCACAGTTATTTTAGGACACTGTGTGCCAATAATTATTGAAGGGCACTATCTGTGTGGTACTAGTGGCACAGTACTGGGGGTGGTAGGATGATTTGTCAAGAAGACGGGAGGATGATGGAAAAGTAGTAAACTAAGATTTTTTTCTGTCAAACTGCAGAGATGAGAAATGGCTGAAAAATGGCGTCTGGTCTGAAAGGAGAAGATGAGGAAAGAGAAGATCTACATCAGAGGAGATGTCACTGGATATAAGAGGTATGAGGTGCTGTATTATACTGGATGTAACAGGTATGGGGCGCTGTATTATATTGAATGTACGAGGTATGGGGCGCTGTATTATATTGGATGTAAGAGGTATGGGGCGCTGTATTATACTGGATGTAAGAGGTATGAGGCGCTGTATTATACTGGATGTAAGAGGTATGGGGCGCTGTATTATACTGGATGTAAGAGGTATGGGGCGCTGGATTATACTGGATGTAAGAGGTATGGGGCGCTGTATTATACTGGATGTAAGAGGTATGGGGAGCTGTATTATACTGGATGTACGAGGTATGTGGCAGTATTACGGCTACATTCACACGAAAGTTGTGTTTTGCATTCTGCAAATTGCGGAAAAAAGGATGATGTTCCGTATGGCATCCATTTTTAGTAACTTACTTTAAAGGGCCAGGGCTCTGTGGATGACACTGTTAAGGGAGCAGAGTGCTGTGGAGGTCACAGCTAAGGGGCAGGCTGCTGTGGCGGTTACAGTTAAGGGAACGGTCCTCTATGGAGGTCAGTGTTAAGGGGGCAAGGTGTTGTGGAAATCACTGTTAAGGAGATGGGGTACTGTGGAGGTCACTATTAAAGGGCGGGCCATGGGGAGGTCACTGTTAAGGGGGTGGGATGCTTTAACGGTCATTGTTAAAGGGGCAGGTGCTGTGGAGGTCTCCGTTAAGGGGGCAGGGAATGGTGGAGGTCACAGTTAAGGCGATGGTCCGCTATGGAGGTCAGTATTAAGGAGCGGGGTGCTGTAGAGGTCACTCTTAAGGGGACGAGTGTAGTGGAGGTTACATTTTAAGGGAACGGAGCTCTGTGGAGGTCACTGTTAAGGGGACGGGTTATTGTGGAAATCACTGTTAAGGAGATGGGGTACTGTGGAGGTCACTGTTAAGGGAGCAGGGAACGGTGGCAGTCACTGGGAGGGCGCTGTGGATGTTACTGCTAAGGGGGCAGACCGCTGTGGAGGTCACTTTTAAAGGAGGAGAGGACTGTGGAGGCCACTATTAAAGGGGCAACTTACTGTACTTACTTACCGTACTGTGAGGTCACTTTTAAGGGAAGGGGGTACAGTGGAGGTCACTGTTAAGTGAGCAGGAAACTATGGTAGTCACTGTTAAAGTGGCAATTGCTGTGGAGATCTCTGTTAAGGGGGCCGGGAATGGTGGAGGTCACAGTTAAGGGGACTGTAACCTATGGTCAGTGTTAAGGGGCGGGTGCATTAGAGGTCACTGTTAAAGGGGTGGGCCCCTGTGGAGGTCATTGTCAATGGGGTGGGGTGCTGTGGAACTCACTGTTAAAAGGGCAGGCTGCTGTGAAGGTCAAAGTTAAGGAGGTGGGCTGCAATGGAGGTCTCATTTTAAGGAGGTGGGTCACTGTTAAGGGTGGGGGCTGTGGAGGTCACTGTTAAGGTGGCAGGGTACTGTAGATGTCACTGTTATAGGGGATACTGTCTATAACTTTTTATAACACACAAACATTAAATGAAATATACCTGTGCGAAGCCGAGTCCTTCTGCTAGTAAAGTATAATTTAACCTGGCTGTACAAATTTCCAGCAAATTTCCAGCCATGCAACTAGAGGGGCTGGCAGGCGCTTCTTTAGGTCCTGGGTGTCATTGGACACCAACACTTGACCAAGGTATATATATTAAATACAAACGCAGCAAAATTAGTCTTTACCCCAGTTTAACACTACTGGTATGGTAGTTCTAATCATATATTCCATTATAAGTGTTGCCCCAGACTTTTGAATTAGAAATATAATCTGTGTGCAAATGTACCTGAATGTGTCTAGAATGGTGATTAATGCAGAAGAGGAGGAATTATCAAAATTGCTATCCCAGATATAATAAAGCCTATGTATTCTATGCATGAAATGGACCCCTGAGTATAATGTCTACAGTGCCTTCCAAAAGCAGCTACTCCCTTTTGATATTCTATCTTGATAAAGTCTCTCTCTCTCTCGAATCTCTGGCTGCTAACTGTAATCTGGTAAATATGGCTGTAGTGTTCATTGCGGGATATGTAAAGTGACGAAAAAATGGCAAATTGTCCATTTTGATTTTTTTCTGTTATTACATTTGCTATATGGAATAAATATTTTTATATTGTAACCCCTTCAACCACCTTGACATACCAGTACGTCACAGTGGTTGAGGATATGTATGGAGCAGGCTGCTGCAGTGAGCCTGCTGCGCACATGGCTGGTGCTGGCTGTATCATACAGCTCCCAGCATGCATACTCGCTCTGCTCTTCTCAGAACTCTCATAGAAATTAATGGAGAATGCTGGGAATTGTAGTTGCACAACAGCTGGAGTGCCGAAGGTAGCTGACCCCTGACCTATCAAATGCCACAATCAACACCGATCGCAACATTTGTGGAGTTAGGCAGAGTGATGCGTCTCTGCTTTCTGATTGGAGACCCTGCAGTGAAATCGGGGGGCTCTGATCGGTTACCATGGCAGCCTGGACACTTTGGAAGCTCCCTGCTAAGCTGTGCATGAAGCGCAGCTCAGCATGGAGTGCTTCTGAATCCCATTCACCCTAATAGATCCCTATTAGGGTGAATAGGAAAAGCGATCAAAAGTTCCCAGGTGCTATCTCCCTAAGGGGGTTAAAAGTTATTACTATAAAAGTAAAAAGTTTGAATCACCCCCACTTTACCAATTTTACATATAAAAATATATAAACAATAAAAAAATAAACATCAGATATTGCCACATCCAAAAATGTCTAAACTATTAATATATTTTAAAAAAATCCTGTGCGGTGAACGCCATTACAGAAAAAAATAAAATACAGTGATCAAAAAGTCATATGTATTACAAAAATGGTACCTATAAAAACCACAGTTCGTCCCACAAACAACAATGGTAAAAAAAATGGTGCTCTTAAGAAATAGAACTTATTCTGCAAAAAATAAGCCCTCATATTGCTATATGAACGGAAAATTTTAAAAGTTATGGCTATTGGAACGTGGGGAGGAAACAATGAAAATGCAAAACCAAAAATGGTCCCGGTACTGAAGAGGTTAATATTACAGCCTTTTTGGGGTGCAGCAATGCCCTTCATGTTTATTTTTATTGTTTATATTATCGGAAAAAGGGGGTGATTTGAATTTTTTCATTTTTTAAAACTTTTTTTTTTTTTTTTACACATTTTCAAAGTTCTCCTAGGGGACTTGTACATCATATAATTTCTCTTAGAGACTCCAATGAATTAGCTGTCCACAGTCATTAGCCTGGGTATCTGTGGGCATTCAGTGTCTATTGTGCTTCCATTGCTCCTGAGTGGGCGCGATCTTTAAAGAGACGACAAATACCATACATGAACTGTGGATTTTGTCAAGGAGTTAGCTATTTATTTTTTAAACAAATTTTACTATTTTATCAGGTCATTACAGTACATAAAATCTAACTTAATATTCAGTTGAATTACCGGTTGTAATGCAGACGAACTCGAAGAACTTTTACAATGCATTATATAATCAAAATATGCTAAAAAGTATTATACTGTAATTCTCCATTTTTAGGTATCACCTGCAAAAGTTTGTTTATCTGAATTGACCACAAAACCAGATGTAAAGTCCATTAGAAGAATTACCCTATTTGAGGATGAACTTCTTATCCTTAACAAGGTATCTCAAATTATCCCAACTGTGACCCTGAACCACACAAATTTTGCATCAAGTGCTAAGATGAGCAAGGCCACTATTATAAACCCAAGAAAGAAGTACTGCACTGGAGACAAGTTAATTGTCCAAATTGATATGTTTGATTACTTGGGTAATAGGAAGACTTATGGAGGTGACTTTATAAAACCTAGAATATTTAACTCCAAACTGAAAGCCGGGGCTTCGGGAGTGGTTGAAGACTTCAACAATGGAACATATCATGTCCACTTTACTTTATTTTGGGAAGGAAAAGCCTATATTTCTTTGTTACTTTACCATTCTAGTGAGGCAGTTTCAGCTCTATGGAGAGCCAGGGACAATGACTATGACCTCGTACACTTCGTAGGAACATTTGTGAACAGAAGCCAGTCTGTTAAAAGTGAATGTGGGTTCAAGCTAGAATCGGCAAAAGAAGTATGTGAATACAGATCCGTGAAAGACTCCGAGTCATTTTATTGCATCAAACAGGACAATTTCCACTGTGGTTCTTTAAGTTTTCTCCATTCTTCCAACAGCAACATTAGCTTCCTTAGAAACACGGAGAAGCCATTATTTAACAGGTAAAAGGTTAATTTAAAAAAAATGTTTTGTCAAGGAGTTTATCAAATGTTACAGGTTGTTTGACAAATTTGGCTTGTCCTTAAACCTAACACTTCTGTCTAGAGAAGGTACTCCAGTTTCACTACCTCACCCTCCTTCTGGGGTGAGATTGTGACTTATTTGCGACTCTTTAAAAAAGTCGCAATGATAAATCTGGAGTTAAACTCATTAACATAGCTAACCACACCCACTTTTCCACCCATATTACAAAACTGGAGTAGTGTAAAAATGCTTAAATTTTGCGCAAGCGAGTATAAAAAAGTCGCAAAAGCCCATTATAGTGAAAGGAGATGGAGCGTAGTTCCGGCCACAGACGTGCAGTAGCGGCAGCACGGATCCGGCAGGCTGTTCACCTGCCGGAACAGCCTGCCAGACACCAGTGCCGCCAATGTGAAAGTAGCCTTAAATGAGAAAAGTTTATAACTTAATGCAAAATGTGCCAAATCGATCACATTGCATGACCCATTGTAGTAAATTTAATGCATCTTGTGACTACCTGTCTAGTTGTACACTGTTAGACAGCATTAATAAATATGGACCAATGTTCCCTATAGTTCTTCATAGGTATGTAGCATAGTGGTTGAGGCCCATGAGGAGTAGAGGTAAGTCCCAGATAGACTTCTTCTCCATGGGTGGTATGAAGCTACTTAGAAGGTCTCCACTATTTACAGGCTACAAGTCAAAAATAAAGGAGTATGAACCATTTCCTGGCCATACACTTAATAATGGTTGACACACACCTTAGAGGATGTTATTCAAACCTTCCAATATCACTGGGCCTGGCCAACTAATGTGTTTTTGCAGTCTTTGCAGACACCTTATATTTTAGTTTGGTTACACTATATCGAAGATATTCTAGTATTTTGATCCCTATTGTGTCAGATCAGGAGCATACATAGAAATCATTGGTCCCAATAGCAAGAATCTGAATTGGGCCCCCTAACTCTGCCCAGTACCTACCCCTGGCCCATCCCACCTCCTGCCCTGGCTCCTCCCCTGCCACACTCCCATTTGCTGCAAAGGAAACGCCGTAGGAACAAAACCTGTAATACGGTGGAGGAATTGCATTTTTTTCCAATTCCTTCCCATTTGTAATTTTTTTCCGCTTCCCACTACATTTTATGCCATATTAAATGGTGGCATTAGAAAGTACAACTTGTCCCGCAATAACAAGCTCTTATATGGATATGTGAACAGAAATATGAAAAAGTTATGGCTCAAGGAAGATAGGGAAGAAAAATGAAAATGCAAAAACGAAAAAAACCTCTGGTATCCTAAGGGTTAAAGGGGCATAGGAACGGACGGGGCAGATTTTAGCTCTTTTGCTGCCTGAGGCAAAAATTTAAATGGCAAATTAGTTAATTAGCAAACTTTTACTGTATGTTCGTTATTCGTTCGGAAATAGGCGGCAAAAAGCCCGGGAAGAAAGCGGTCACCTGACCTAGTGGGAAGGACTTGCTCTGATTGGCCCATAGGCTCAGTAAGCCTATCAGTTGTGCTGCAACTGTGAGACAGTGCACAGGGCAGAAGCACTGTCTGTGAAGTTCTGAAAGACAGAGAACTGTTGTCTTTAAATTGTGGTGTAATTGTTCTGGGCATCCATAATACAGATATCAGGGCTAGTGCAGGGCCAGTGCAGGGCTAGTAATTAATCAGGCAGGGAGAGAGACAAAGACCTGCAGGGCCACGGTCAAGTGAAAATGTCTGGCATGGAAAAGCAAAAGGGTTCCAGTTCCAGCCAGACCTCGAGCTCCAAAAAAATGGAGAAGATGCCACAGGGCTGCAGTGGCAAAGGACATGTAGCCGTAGCTTCTAGTGGTAGAATTCGTAATAGTTGGCCACTGGGCTAACCCACCAAGATGCAAAATTGTAGTGGAGGAGAAAGTGGATGAGGTAGTGGAGTGGATGGCACACTCATCTCAATCACAGCTGGATGGTGTGCTTTCTTCTGCTGATACAGTATCATGTAGCCAGGGGTCAGACTCAGAGCGTTCCTCCTGCTCCACCATTCTGCTCCAGCAAAGCCCATCATTTTTTGCCTCCTCTCAGCCATCAGTGCCCTCTCCTAGTGGTGTGCCTTCTGCATTTTATCAAATAAAAGGCCACCGAACCCCATCGCACAATCTGCCAGATGTGGAGGAAAGCCTCCCTGATGATTTTTTAGAGAGCAGTCAGAGTTTGGACTGCCCGGAAGCAGAGGTTGGTGGGGAACAGCCTATATTGCAGTCAGAAAAAAGTGGTGAGGAGTCTGATGATGATCTGTTAGACAGGAGGACCTGGGAGGCGGATTGTGCTGGTGAGGAGGATTTGATCTCCGAGGAGGAGGGCAGGGGTAGTGACAGCAACAGAGAGCAGAGGCGAGTTAGGCCCAGGGCCAGGCCTGCCTTGGGAACTAGTGGGACCCAAAGTATGGTGGGCCCGGCATCAGGGTCTAAGCGTGCAAGGGCTACAAGCTTGGCCAGCTCTGGAGGGCACACGTCGGGTGTGTGGAAGTATTTCACCACTCTGCCGGGGGATAGCAGTATGGCCACGTGTAATTTCTGTAAACAGAAATTGAGCCGTGGGAAAGCCTCAAATGTAGGGACCACTGCTCTGTGGAACCATCTGAAGCTGGGTCATGCCGCAAATTTGTCTTACCAAGGTGGATTAGAGCAGCGCATTAATACCGAAGAGCTGGTTACTTCTCCTGGGGTCCCTTTTGTCAGGCAGGCCGCATCCAGGGGCGTAACTCAGCCCACATCTAGGGACGTAACTAGTACATACACCTCGTCGTCAACCGTGTGCGTTTCTCCACCTCCTCTTATTCGTCTGCCGTCCATCGTCGAGTGCGTGGCCAGAAAGCAAGTTGACACCTGACCAAGTTACTGGCTGTGCAGTCTCTGCCGTACAATTTAGTTGACTGCACAGCTTTTAGGGAGCTGATGGCTTGCACTCAGCTGCGCTGGCAGATCCCTAGCTGGCATTACTTTTCAAACAAAGCTATCCCCGCCAGGGACGTACATAGAAATCATTGGGCCCCATAGCAAGAATCTGAATTGGGCCCCCTAACTCTGCCCAGTACCCACCCCTGGCTCATCCCACCTCCTGGCCTGGCTCCTCCCCTTCCACACTCCCATATGCTGCAAAGGAAACGCCGTAGGAACAAAACCCGTAATACGGTGGAGGAATTGCATTTTTTTTCCAATTTGGAGTGTTGACTGCTGTCCTATGTAAAACCACAGATAACACTAGTGCTGATACTGTAGTAGTGTTAACCGCGGTCCTATGTAAAACCACAGATAACTCTAGTGCTGATAATGTAGTAGTGTTACCTGCAGTCCTATGTAACACCACAGATAACACTAGTGCTGATAATGTGGTAGTGTTACCTGCAGTCCTATGTAAAACCACAGATAACACTAGTGCTGATAATGTGGTAGTGCTACCTGTAGTCCTATGTAAAACCACAGATAACACTAGTGTAGATCATGTGGTAGTGTTACCTATGTCCTTAGTGTGCCTACCTGTTCTTCTCCCATGGGACTCCATGCTGGTCTCCTCTTGAGTCTTCTTCTTCTTGCCAACACAGAACGTCCTGATGCAGCTGCGTCAAGACATAGGAACACTGTGGGCATGGTGATGGTGACACACACAGGGACAGGGACAGACACACACAGGGGGACAGACACACACAGGGACAGAGACACACAGGGACAGACACACAAACACAGGGACAGGGACACACGGACACACAGGGACAGGGACACATAGGGACAGGGACAGACACACACAGGGGGACAGACACACACAGGGACAGAGACACACAGGGACAGACACACAAACACAGGGACAGGGACACACGGACACACAGGGACAGGGACACATAGGGACAGGGAAACACAGGGACACACAGGGACACAGGGACAGTGACACACAGGGACAGGGACACACACATGGACAGCGAACAACACACGGGGACAGCGACACACACAGGGACAGCGACACACACAGGGACAGTGACACAAAAGGAACAGGGAGACACAGAGACAGCGAAAAACACACAGGGACAGCGACACACACAGGGACAGTGACGCACAGGGACAGACACCCACAGGGACAGAACAGCGACACACGGGGACAGCGACACAAAGCGACACACAGGGACAGGGACACAGATGGACAGCGAAGAACACACAGGGACAGACACACACACAGGGACACCGACACACACATGGACAGGGACACACACAGGGACAGCGACACACAGGGACAGGGACACACAAAAAGACAGTGACACACAAAAAGACAGTAAAACACAGGGACAACAACACACAGAGGGACAGGGACAGCGACACACACAGGGACAGATACACAGACAGGGACAAACAGGGACAGGGACACACAGTGACAGTCACACACAGGGACAGGAACACACACACACAGGGATAGGGACACATACAGGGACAGGGATACAGACGGACAGACTAGTAGGGGCAGACAGACACACAGGGACAGGGACACACACAGGGAAATACACACACAGCTAGGCCTCAGCAAACTCCAGCATGGCTCCTCTCTGTACACACAGCAACAGCTCTCTGCTCCTCTAGCTCCTCCCCCGCTGGTCACATGGTCAGATGACATCAGGAAGGTCCTTTAGCCCATGAAGAATCACTATCAATCCCTGGACTGTGGGGTGAGCGGACCTAAAGAGTGTGTGTGTGTGTGGGGGGGGGGTTTGAGCATAAAGGAATACAAGTGGGCGGGCCACAGTCAAATCAATGCCCCATATTATCTAATTAATTATTAATAAACTGGCTGTCTATGTCTAGGGGGCGGGGCCTTCCATGCCCTCCGGGCCCCCCTGTGCCGCGGGTCTCGTATCAGCTGCGTGATCTGTCTATATTGGCAGTATGCCACTGATCCCTGCCCTTTACTCGCACGTGGCAGACAATATAGGACGCTCCCTGCAGCTGTGGACACCTTGAGCAGTGCTTATGGTGAGGGGCAATACATGTCCTTTACGGCCCACTGGCTGAATGTATTTAGTAGCAGTGAGGCAGGAACCCCCCAGCAACAGGGCCAATTGCTTTTGGCACCTCCACACGCTTTCCATCCAGGATTGCAGACCACCCAACACTTATCCGCTCCCTCCTCCACCTCCACGGGCAGTCCGCCTGCTGGAGCAACAGGGCAGAGAGTTGACCCCCCACTCCTTCCTATCACATGTGCCAGGTGAAACACTGCCACGCTGTCTTAGACTTAATCTGTCTTAGCAACAGCAGCCACACAGGCCAGCGCTTGCTGCATTACATCAAGCAGCAAATAGCACGCTGGCTGTCTCCCCGCCAGCTGGAAGTGGGCAAGGTCGTGAGTGACAATGGGACAAATTTAGTGGCAGCGCTGAACCTGGGTCAATTCACGCATGCTCTCTGTATGGCACATGTCCTAAATCTAGTGGTGCAGATATTTCTGAAAACATTCACTGGCCTGCGCACAGTGCTGGCAAAGTCACAGAAGCTTTGCACTCATTTGACTCACTCTTTTATGTGTCCCGCAAAGCTCTGTTGGACTTGCAGTGGCAAAATGGTCTTCCACCAAACCGGTTGATAGGTTACGTGCGAACTCGGTGGAATTCCACGCTTTATATGTTGCAGCGGCTCCTTGAGCAGCGTAGAGCAGTGGATGACTTTGTCCAGCAGCAGCCAGAATCTTCGACTATAGGGAGCAGGTGTGGCTTAGATTTCCGTCAGTGGAGGCTGGTCTGAGATGCCTGCACTGTTCTAATGCCTTTTGAAGAAGCCACTAAATTGGTCAGCCGGGACAGCTGCGGTGTGAACGACATTGTTTCACTAATATTTGTCCTTGAAAAGACACTGACGCTCATGCAGCAGGGGGCAATGGGGGAAGAAAATCCTGGACATCTCTCTGCACGCCAAGGTGTCACTGTAGGGGAGCCCCAACAACAAAGTTCAGTGGAGGTGCAGGAGGAGGATGAGGATAAGGAGCTTCAGGTAGAGGAGAGGGAGGAGGAGGATTTTGATGATGACCAGGAGGAGGAGACATGCCGCCACCAGCCACAGGGAGGGGTGTGAGTTTAGGGAATTTGTCACAGGGAACACGGTGTAGCCGGTGGTTTTACTCACGGTTAGTTGAATCTTCCATGGGCCAGTGTGCAGTTGTGTGGAGGGTGGACACGACTTCCCTCGGGGCACATTCCGTACGCAGGACTCCAGGATGGTCAATTGAGGTGCCCTTGGTATTGATTTTGACCGTGTCGGACGGCTGGGTCCTGGTTATTTCGTGACGCCAGTGTCTTTAGGTAGACACACCCTTGTTGACAATAATGAGGAGGCAGTTTTGGGATGAACAAGGAACTTTTTACTGGATTACTGAGTCCTCCTTGTTGGTACAGATAATGCACACAGAGATAGTTCACAAAAGGATGGAAATGGTAGGCTTTCCAAGTAGGCTGGATCTCTTACTTGCAATATATATATATATACAGTACAGACCAAAAGTTTGGACATACCTTCTCATTCAAAGAGTTTTCTGTATTTTCATGACTATGAAAATTGTAGATTCACACTGAAGGCATCAATACTATGAATTAACACATGTGGAATTATATACTTAACAAAAAAGTGTGAAACAACTGAAAATATGTCTTATATTCTAGGTTCTTCAAATAAACCACCTTTTGTTTTGATTACTGCTTTGCACACTCTTGGCATTCTCTTGATGAGCTTCAAGAGGTAGTCACCTGAAATGGTATTCCAACAGTCTTGAAGGAGTTCCCAGAGATGCTTAGCACTTGTTGGCCCTTTTGCCTTCACTCTGCGGTCCGGCTCACCTCAAACCATCTCGATTGGGTTCAAGTCTGGTGACTTTGGAGGCCAGGTCATCTGGCGTAGAACCCCATCACTCTCCTTCTTGGTCAAATAGCCCTTACACAGCCTTACACAACATGTCCTGTTGATAAATAAATGATGGTCCAACTAAACGCAAACCGGATGGAATAGCATGCCGCTGCAAGATGCTGTGGTAGCCATACTGGTTCAGTATGCCTTCAATTTTGAATAAATCCCTAACAGTGTCACCAGCAAAGCCCGCCCCCAACACCATCACACCTCTTCCTCCATGCTTCACGGTGGGAACCAGGTATGTAGAGTCCATCCGCTCACCTTTTCTGCGTCGCACAAAGACACGGTGGTTGGAACCAAAGATCTCAAATTTGGACTCATCAGACCAAAGCACAGATTTCCACTGGTCTAATGTCCATTCCTCGTGTTCTTTAGCCCAAACAAGTCTCTTCTGCTTGTTGCCTGTCCTTAGCAGTGGTTTCCTAGCAGCTATTTTACCATGAAGGCCTGCTGCACACAGTCTCCTCTTAACAGTTGTTGTAAAGATGTGTCTGCTGCTAGAACTCTGTGTGGCATTGACCTGGTCTCTAATCTGAGCTGCTGTTAACCTGCCATTTCTGAGGCCAGTGACTCGGATGACTTATCCTCCGCAGCAGAGGTGACTCTTGGTCTTCCTTTCCTGGGGCGGTCCTCATGTGAGCCAGTTTCTTTGTAGCGCTTGATGGTTTTTGCAACTGCACTTGGGGACCACTCGTTTTTCTTTACTTAGCTGCTTTTTTCTTGCCATAATACAAATTCTAACAGTCTATTCAGTAGGACTATCAGCTGTGTATCCACCTGACTTCTGCCCAACACAACTCATGGTCCCAACCCCATTTATAAGGCAAGAAATCCCACTTATTAAACCTGACAGGGCACACCTGTGAAGTGAAAACCATTTCAGGTGACTACCTCTTGAAGCTCATCAAGAGAATGCCAAGAGTGTGCAAAGCAGTAATCAAAGCAAAAGGTGGCTACTTTGAAGAACCTAGAATATAAGACATATTTACATTTTTTTTAAGTATATAATTCCACATGTGTTAATTCATAGTTTTGATGCCTTCAGTGTGAATCTAAAATTTTCATAGTCATGAAAATACAGAAAACTCTTTGAATGAGAAGGTGTGTCCAAACTTTTGGTCTGTACTGTATATAGTCTCTAGAATGACAGCCAAGCTTTGGTACAATTTGAGTATTCAGTTCACACTCCTGATAGGTAAGGTGTGATTCAGATTTAGGGATAATAGTGCACTTTATCATCCGGCAGTTTCCTCAGGGGCTGTGGAACTTCTCCTGGGAACTTGTAAATGATGGAGTCCAAAACAACTGAAATATGGATTACCTCCACCTGGTGTACCACTTGGTAGCACTTTGTTCTGGCTGCAGTCTGAATACTGGCTTCACTGGCTTTTGGGTTTTCCAGTGGCATTTGTTAAGTATGGAGAAGCTGGACTTGCTTCCTTCTCTGTGCTTTGCTGACTCACACTCCACTGACTGACCAACTACCAACTTCACCCTCCTCTGTACAGAGGGGTGGTAGCAGAATGGACTAGCTCCATCTAGAGGTGAGGAGTATAACTATATCAGCCTAGATGGATAGCCTTACCAAATACACAATATGTAATATGTAAAATGACATTACAGTTTAAAGTGAACCACAGACACAGCTGGAGGAGATGGAGGATTACAATGACACTTTCAGGGACACTGAAGTGTCTCAGAGAGAGGCTGAGATAGAAAGAACTGGCTCCTTGGGCACGTTGGCCAGGATGGTGAGCTGTATGTTCACATGCTTACGGAGTGACAGGCGTATCCTAAAAATAAGGCAGACTGACGAATACTGGCTGGCGATGCTTCTGGACCCGCGGTATCAATCCAACATGAGGGATTGTTTTCCTCCCCAGGAAAGGGAGGAGAAATTAGCATCATTCCAGGAGAAGCTTTGTAGTAACCTGGCCACAGCTTTCAGCCAGCCCCAGCCTGCTCCCAGCGTCTCTGAAAAAGAGGTCCGGCAGAGTCATCCACCTCCTGTCACAACCAGCAGCAGCCAGTTAAGCCTCATGAGTATGATGCAACAATTTTTTTCAGCTTCCCAACAGCCTCAGCCAAGCGAACAGGCCCAGATCACCCGCCTCAACGAACAGGTTCAGGCTTACCGGCAGTCTGGCTCGCATAGCCTCTTCTCAGTCCCCCTGGACTTCTTGGCAGCCAGAATACAACAGTGGCCGGAACTTGCCCACTATGCACTAGGGCTTCTTTCCTGCCCAGCCTCAAGTGTCAGAGAGGGTATTTAGCGCCGCTGGGGGGGTTGTGACACCCAAACGGACCAAACTGTCATCTGGCAGTGTCCAAAAAAACACCTTTATAAAAATGAATCAAAGCTGGATTACCTCTGATTTTCACACTCCTCTTGCTGAGGCAGATGATTAGATCAGACCTTGCAGGCTGAAATAGTCCAAGTGTCTTCTCACTGAAAAGCCCATATATAATTTTTACAAGGTACAATGTTTACAGGCTTGTTGTCCAAACAAGCCAAGCCTTTTTCTCTTACTGTAATCCGTGAACCGGAGTGTGCGTAATTTATTAATGCTGCAGACACCCTGTGTTCATTAATCCGGGAAAATGGCCTATGCACAATTTTTGGAGGATCTGGCCTAAACATACAACCCTGTCTTCTTCACACTAATGGGGGCTCCGGCCTTTGCACAATTTTTGGAGGCTCCGGCCTAAAAAGACAACCCTATCTTCTTCACACTAATGCGGGTTCTGGCCTATGCACAATTTTTGGAGGCTCCGGCCGAAACAGACAACCCTCTCTTCTTCACACTAATGCGGGCTCCAGCCTATGCACAATTTTTGGAGGCTCCGGCCTAAACAGACACCCCTGTCTTCTTCAAACTAATGCGGGCTCTGGCCTATGCACAATTTTTGGAGGTTCCAGCCTAAACAGACACCACTGTCTCCACACTATGTCAGGAAGGGGTTAAAGGTTTAAAAAAAACAATCAAAACACAGGTTTTAGAAGAATAATTTTAGTAATAAATAATAAGTTTCAACAAATAATAAACAAAAGGACAACGTCTGGCCATCATCGCCTGCGGTTCTCATAGGTCCAGCTGCAGGCTGTGAATAAGCCGGGAGGCAGCGTGGAGCCTGGTGTCAAAGCGGCGTAAGGCTGCCTCCACCTCAAAGTCTCCACCTCAATCTGTAGGGGTGGAAACAGTAATATAATTAGTATGATCAAGTTAAAGGGGTTGTCCCACTTAAAAAAAAAATGTAAACTTTCAAACCAGCACCTGGATCAGAATACTTTAGCAATTGCATGTTATTAAATATTTGGTATATGTACTGGAACGAGTTATTCAGTGACATGTATCTGTATTGAGCCATTTTTTTTCTTTGAACTGCTCACTGAGAAGGCCACACATGGTCAGTTTGGGGTTTGTACTTACTGGACACCCATACTGAGTAGTCTTCCCATGGTCCTGGGGAAAACTCCTCCCTGACGGTTGGAGCTACAAAAGATAAAACATAAATTTAGCTTATATTTTGAAGACAGAAGGTCCACCCATTACACTTTTTATCTTACCTACGTTCTATCTCTGGAAATTGGGCTGGTGGTGTTGGAGGGGCAGGTGGGGTCCTCTCTCGGTGGTGTGGAGGAGGGTGAGAGGGGCTCCTCTGTGGTGCAGCAGCTGTCCAAAAACATTAAATAATGGCATTACATTCAACTCTAATGAACAGTTGTAACTTCTGATGTTGATACATGTGAATAGTTTCGGGCAGGATCCCATTCCTAACCACTAGTGCTCTACTGTATCATTGCAGCTGCACCAGGGGCGTAGCAATAGGGGAAGCAGGGGAAGCCACTGCTTCGGGGCCCAAGGGCAGAAGGGGCCCGGGAGCAGTAGCAGAGCTGCAGCATCAGACTGGAGCAAGGGAGCGTCAACACATACACCCACCCACCTCTGCCTCCTTCCCCCACTTTGTACTAACCTCATTGGGGGGGGGGGGACTGTGGAGGACTTGGTTTGTCCTCTGTAGTGGCTAGAATGGAGTTGCTTGAAGGAGGTCTGTGATGTCACTGGTCACATGCTTCTTCATGGCCACATGACCAATCCTGACTGCAGGAGCTTGTTGAAGGAGGAGGGGCTGCCTTCCTGGAGGACACAGAGCTTCATGGGGAGCAGGTAAGGGGCAGCAAATGAAACTCATACTGTATATGAGGGGGCAGGTGGAGTACTCAGGGGCAGTGGGGTTCAAGTGGAGTGGAGTCTGGGGCAATTACAGGGGTTTATAGTACAGATATGGGTGTATTCTGGGGGCCATGGGGGGGCTATATGGGGTGTAAATATGTGATGGGGGCATGTGGTGTATTCTGGGGTCCATGGGGGTTTTGAGGGGGGAAATCTGTGAGGGGGGGGCATGTGGCGTATTCTGGGGACATGGGGCAGATCTGAGGGGGGCTTTATGGGGTGTAAATCTGTGAGGAGGGGGGGGCATGTGGTGTATTCCGGGGGACAGAGCAGGAGAGGGCTCCAGCATAATGGAGACCAGACGGATCTGTTATTCAGGCTATAGGCTTCTTTTATGACGGAATAAATAACAGAATGTCTCCAAAGGCATTCCGTTATGCATTCCTCCTCAGAATTGCGTTATGGTCCATGGTAACTGTTCTGTCTTCTTACACGTTTTCCCAGTGTGTAATCTGACATGCAGCATAAACCTCTTCCTGTCTTTCCAATAATTCCAAACTGTGTTCTCAACTTTAACTTCTTTATTGATTAACAGTATGAAGATGAGGTAATGGATGAATAGGATATGGAGTTGACAGGATGATAAATGATTGTGGTAAAACTACAAATAATGCAGAAAATACAGTTGTCAGTAATCAGCATACAATAGCATGACAATGACATTTGGCAATACAGGAACACATAGCAAGATGACTGACTAAACATGGCTGCCTGAACATGTGAGCACATGGTATAGACAATACACATCTTCCTGAGTAACAACTGCAATCTAACTAATAACAGTTCTTATAACACATGAACATCACAGCACTCTGATTAGACTCATACCAGATATGCTGTGTCCAGGATAATGGATTCAAGATGAGTGGTGCAGGAGATGAGGGGCAGTATGACTGACTATGCCCAGGCTCTGCTCTGAAAGGGGTTCTTGTTCCCACAATGCACTGCACCTGTGACATCATACTCCCAGAATGCACTGCAGTATTAAGTGGACATACACAAAACACTGTTAACTTTGGCCAGCAGATGGTGCTATACACAACACATTGCATACATGGCTATCTAGCAACATGCTTTTAGCCTGGCAATAGCATATTGGACAGAACACTCCCCGCCTGACATCAACTGATGTCACCACTAGGCTCTTTGGGCGAAAACAACAGAACAAGTTCAGTGACTGGCCTGAGGAATAGTTTGCTTTCGCCAAGTTTCCATACTGTAATCTCGACCTCGCGTACATTCCCATCTTTACTTAGGAATGTTTGGGTGACAAGGCCCAATGGCCACTCATTCCGGTGTGACTGGCTGTCCTTCATGAACACAACATCGCCGGGTTTGAGGTTGGGCTTGTTGGTCTGCCACTTTCTCCTTGTTTGTAGGGTGGAGATATACTGCTTCCTCCATCTGTCCCAGAAAGCATTTGAGAGACTTTGCACTTGCCTCCATTGTCGCCTGTAGAGGTCTTTTTCACCAAATTCTCCAGGTGGTGGACTCACAGCGTTGGTTTTCTGAGTCAGTAACGTAGCAGGAGTGAGGACAGTCGTATCCCCAGGGTCGCTGGAAAGGGTAGTCAGCGGTCTGGCATTCATGATGGCTGATACTTCGGCCAAGAATGTAGTCAAGGCTTCGTGGGTGAGTCTTGTACTACCCACTTGCAGGAAGATCGAATCCAGGATCTTTCGTGCTATCCCTATCATTCTCTCCCAGGCACCTCCCATATGGGAAGAATGTGGTAGGTTAAAAGTCCAGGTGCAACCTTGCTCACTTAGGTATCTCTCGACGTCGGTAGTGTCCAAGTTGGAAGGAATTTGGAGTTCTTTGACTGCTATAGTTTTTAGGTATGCTACTGCTGCAATCGCTTTCACTGAGGCGTCACAGAAGATATAAAGTCTTTGTGTTTTGACTTCTGTTGATGGCACGGAAGCATACGGTCGTGTCACGTGAAGGCTGGACAAAGCTTCTAAGGACTTCTTCCAACCTGCCCACAGGTCTCTTTTCTCCGTGGGAAGCGGGTCATCCCAGTCAGATGAGTCTTGGGTGAAGTCTCTTAACATCCATTTACCTTGGATAGTGACAGGGGCTACGAATCCCAGAGGATCGTATAAGCTGTTTATGGCAGACAGGACACCTCTGCGTGTGAAGGGTTTTTCTTCTTGCTGACTTGGAAGGTGAAAGCATCTGCCTTTAGGTCCCAGAGCAACCAAGGCTCCTCTGCATG